>CAIGRN010026950.1:0-20949 GCA_903798345.1 Fraxinus anomala
AATCTGATAACTGTGTTGTGGCTTTGCTGGAATTCTAGGAGGCTGATTATATTTCTCTGAGAGAGAGACTGTTTATCTGAATAATTGTTGATTTTATTCAGGGAAGCTTGTGCAAACATTTCTGATATTTTTTCTTTTTCCCAGAGATTTATACCCCCCTTCTCTTGCTATAGTTTGAAGCTTGTATCTCCGGACGATTTATTTTTTCAGAATTCAATTGTAATGAGAACTATACTGAAATTGGGTTGCTTAAGATTTTATTTTTTTACTGGTTATGCTTTAGGATATCTTCCATTCGAATAGATGCACAAAACAAAGTAGCAAAAAGGTTTCTGTGGCCGACTCAAATAATTGGGGAACAAGGCTTTAGTCTCTTGTTATTGTAGAGCTTTATGTTAAGAAGAGATTACGCGAATTAAAGGAATGATTTATGTTTTAGGCTGGTTTAGAATCTTTAGTTGAAGCTACAAAATTCTATGCTCCAGATATATTACTCACGGTATTCCCTTTGAACATGACCTTGTTGGTTTGATAAGGTTCTTATTGTACATAATAGGTGGTTTTGCTGGTATATGTTGAGCAAACAGTTAAGAGATTCTATTTGAAAATCAATCTGTGTTGCCATTAATTTACCGTGTTTAATGGTTCTCTTCCCGAAGTTCAAGACAATAAGTGAATGATTCGTAACTATCCATGATATGATTGTTGCCTATTTTCACTTACAAGATTATATAGTTTTACTTCCACACATGGATTTGCAGTGAAGGGTATTGAATAGTATTAGGGCCATGAGGTGTTTCCAATTCCATTATGGAGATAAAAAGGAAGAACCAAAGACCACAAAATCAAATTTTGCCCAATCCTCATTTACTGACCGAGAAATGAGGCAATCTGGATCTGATTTTAATTCCCAGGATGCATCAGACACTAGCACTGAGTCCAGAGGAAGAAGCCAATTTCCAATTTTGTCCGACAGGCCCAGTAATCTCAGGGCTTTTACTTTTTCCGAGCTGAAACAAGTGACAAAAAATTTCAATGGGTCTACCAAGCTTGGAGAGGGTGGGTTTGGGTGTGTTTTTAAGGGCGCGGTTAAGATATCTGAAGATCCAGATAACAAACTTGATGTGGCGATAAAACAACTAGGTCGAAGAGGACTGCAGGTAGATTTCCTTTCACGTTTTTCTTGTTCTCTATGTTCTTTTTTTTTTTCCTGGTATTCTCTTGTTTTAGTTTCATTATAAAAGATTGGGGTAATGATGGTAACTCTTGTTGATTTATGCAGTGTAATAATATCTATCCAAATTACAAGTTTTCTCGTTTAAGTCGTTGGTTAACAGTGTTAAGCTATTTGAATAGAGACTCAGACCTCTGTATTCTGTAAATTAAGATTAAGATTACTAATGTAGCTGTGGTGGTATGGCATGGCATGATTTAATAAAAAGATATCAACATGGGTTTATTTATAATCATTTTATTTCAATACAAAAAGAGAAGATTCGAAAGGAAACCTGTCTTAATTTCATCGCATGTTTGAAATTTTGAATTCAAAAATAGTTAAATAAGTAAAATTACATTCAATGTCAATGTCAAAATACTTCTGCATAAAAAACTGTAATTTTGAAATCAAGCTAATATTGTTGGATGGATGGTGGTAAATGAAAAAATTAAATGGCTGCCTAAGTGGTTCAATATTCAGAATATTGAATAGGAAGAAGTGAATGATGAAAAAAATGGTGACATTACCTGAGCAAGATGATAAATGTGAACTTTTTTCGGGTGGAGAGAGGGAGATCCTCAAAAATAAATAGACGATTGTTCCAAAATTGAGGGTTTCTGTTCAAATTCGTAAATTACTTTTTCACGATACATCTGACCATGCAAACACTTTATATTTGTAATCACATTTAAGAAAAGGACTTTTGTGCACAAGTTCTTTAAGTTTGTGGTTAATTAGAGTATATTAGAATTCGTTTAGTTGATTTGACTATATTGGATAATGACTTCTTTCAATTAGACATCGGAATATATTTTGCTTCTTTGGTAGAGATCTAATATCTGATTTACATGATACAGGGCCATAAAGAATGGACGACAGAAGTAAATGTCCTTGGTGTGGTGGAACATCCGAATCTTGTGAAACTTATTGGCTACTGTGCTGAGGATGACGAGAGAGGAATCCAACGGCTTTTGATATATGAATACATGCCTAACGGAAGCGTGGAAGATCATTTATCGGCTAGGTCAGAGACATCCCTCCCTTGGGCTATGAGGCTGAAGATAGCCCAAGATGCTGCTCGTGGCTTAGTATACCTGCACGAGGAAATGGATTTTCAGGTCATCATTTTACCTATTGAATGTTGATTGATCTGTTTTCCCACTTCGTGCCATAAAAAGAAGCACAATCACCTTTTTTTTTCCCCCCATTTAGGAAGGCATAAAAGAATAATCACCTTTTGAGGTCATTATGTTTCCTATTGAATGTTGGTTGATTTCTTTTGACTATTTGAGCGTGTTTGATTGACATGGAAAATGGAAAATATATCCTAGAAAAGAAAATATTTTCTTTGTTTTGAGGTAAACAAAAACTTACTTTCCCCAAAGAAAATGTTTTCCTTAAAAGTTAAAAAAAATACTTTCCATGGAAAAAAAAAAATAGCAATCAAACACTGAAAGTAGGAATTTTGGTGGAAAATTGACATTTTACATGGAAAATAAATGCAATCAATCACACCGTTAGTTTCATTATAGTAATAATATTCATATAGGAAGGTGTGAAAGAATAATCACTAATTTGAGGTCATTATTTTTCCTATTGAATGTTGGTTGATTTCTTTTGCATTTAGTTTCATTGTAGTAATCATGATCACTTTTTTTTCCTGAAAAAACCTTATTAATTTAGGAAACGCATAAAAGAAGTTTTGAAGTACAATTTGCAACCCTTCTAACATGATTTAGTCTGACGTTCATCTTTTGTATATAGATCATCTTCAGAGATTTCAAATCTTCTAATATTCTCCTAGATGAGCAATGGAATGCTAAGCTATCAGACTTTGGATTGGCTCGGTTGGGTCCTCCAGAAGGACTAACACATGTATCAACAGCGGTATGGTCAATTACATAATGACATTGCCTCACTTTTGAGTTTTATGTGCTATTGGAGAAATAAAACTTTTTCTGCTTGATTTATACTTCAGACCTTTTAGATTGGGTATAGAACTGTGGAATTAAGAATTCTTGTTGCTGAACTCTGAACTACATAATGACATATTGCCTCAAGGAATGACGTGAGAATTTTTTATTATCTAATTAGTTTTTGATTACTTCTGTGGTCTAGTTTGTATTAACAAATACCTCGTTATCAGGTTGTGGGAACCCTGGGGTACGCAGCTCCTGAATACATTCAAACTGGTCGTTTAACATACAAGAGTGATGTGTGGAGTTATGGGGTCTTTCTCTATGAACTAATCACAGGCAGACGACCATTGGATAGAAATCGTCCCAGAAGCGAGCAAAAGCTCTTAGAATGGGTAAAACTGCATTTATCCGATGCTAAGAAGTTTCAGATGATATTGGATCCAAAGCTTGAAAGTAAGAATGTGCTTAAATCTGTGCACAAGCTCTCACTTGTAGCCAACCGTTGCTTGGCCAGACTCCCAAAAACACGCCCAAAAATGAGCGAGGTTCTGGAAATGGTGAACCAAGTTGTGGAGGCATCAACTGGGACAGGCAATCCTCAACCACCTCTAAGGAGTACTGAGTCGATGTCAACTTTTGAGGAAACCGAAGCTAAAAGCAAAAGGAGGTTTACGGATGTGAAAATAGGAGATGCTGGTTGGTTGGTTCGTATGTGGTCAATGAAGCTTGTGAAGACGTGCTGATTGTGAAATAATTGCTAATTTCTTTGGTTTTCGGATATATACAGGAATGTTAGATAGTATAGATGTCACGGATAAGAAAAGCTTGTCGTCTTACTATCTGTAAACATTACAAAATCTGGATGGATGGAAATGACAACTGTCTTATGTGAATTTAGATTTTAATGAAATTTTTGTTTGGTATCAAGGCATTTGTTGATGTGTTTGAGAAACCTAGATATTTTAAATGCAATGGAATTGATGAAAATAAGCGAAGAACAGCTCCGAATTACGAGAGCCAATAGGTGGATTCATTCTTCCAACAAATCTATTCGGGCAATACGTTGATGTCTCAATATGGATAATATGTTTATAAGATGTGCACCTCACGGTGGCCGTCACAACGTAATCTTCTAGAAATGACAAACTTCACTTCCATCTAGACTTATTTTATGAATATGTAGTTTCAAGAATTGAATAATCATTTCTAGGAGGTAAATGGGAAGTTACTCTTTTGTGTAACTTGTTTATGTTCACAAGATCCATTCTCTACTTCTGACAAAAAATATTGATTCAACTTGTTGAGTTTTATTCATTGAGAAGATTTGTCAACTATTAATCAAACGATCACGTTAAAACTTACATTCTTGCAATGCGTTATAACAAATGAGTTTGAATGATTGAAGAGCCTTAGTAATCTTGCATAGAAATGACGAAAGGAAAGAACAGTAAGACCTTGTTTGATAGGGCAAGTTTTTCATGAAAGATGGAAAACTTTTTGTCATTTTTCACTTTCTAGAGTGTTTGATAGGAAATATTTTCCATGTAATTGGTTTTCAACATTTTCTTGCTTTTTGAGGTAAATCAATTTCCACGGGAATTGGTTTTCTGGGCAGTTTTTTTTTTTTTTTAATCCCAAATTGTAACAAATTATATCCATTTAATGGATAATTTCCAAGAAAATAAAGCCAAACGAATATTAAAATATCCAAAATTTCAATATTTTCCAAATGAAAAAATATACCAATCAAACACAATTAATCGACAATTCCCAATAAAACAAGTTCTAGACAATTCAATTCCATAGAATTCATTTTCTTTCCACTCAAATTTCATTTTTGCAATCAAACGGACACTAAGATGTATTCATTGTATACAAACTTTTGAAAGAGTGTTTTAGTAATGATCATTGTGAAGAAATAGTCTATGCAATCGAATTGGATATCACTGGATGAATAATAACCCGATTGCTTGAGAAAGATTAATATGGGTTTGGCACAACGTGCATGTTATGATGATAAGATTCTGTTTTCTCTTTTTTTTCCCCCCTTCATGGAGATGTTGTGGACCCATGTGTGGAAAAAACGTAAGAACTTTTAGTAGCCAACTTGCTCATTATTTTGCGTATATCAACATCAGAAAACTACTCTATCCGTCCATGCTTTCGTGTATTCTTGATCTTGTTCAACATCGAATTTCCAATGAAACACTCCACCCCAACAACACTATGGGCGGCCACACCCTTGACTATTTTTTGGGAGTATGAGCTGTGATTGGTTGGGGAGAGGAAATAGTTGGATTTGGATCCAACGAAATAACTTTAACCCCCTGTTTGGTAGGGATTAAAATAAAATTTTTAATGGATTTTATAAAATTTAATGAAATGTGTGGTTGAAAAGTTGTGGATCCCATAAAATATGTGGTTACAATTAAATGTTGATTTTGACTTAGATTAAAATTTGGATTGTTTCCCTACCAAATAGGGACTAAATCTTTTAAAAATATGTGTAAGATGAGACTTTTTCTCGTGAAAATGAACACATCATCTTTAAAATAGACCATTAGTTATATCGTTTGCATTCCTTTAAAGTACTATTCTATTATATGTTTCACGTTCAGTAAAATATATTGTTTTTTCTCGACTTTATTCAGCCGGTAGCTTTTCCTTTATTTATAAGTGCATACATATTTTAATTTAAAAAGAAAATTTGACTACCAATGTGTTTGACCCGCCTGATAGAAATGCACGTAATTTATAGCATCCACTTCATGATGTAATATATTTTTTAAGCTGAATAAAGATCAAAATGTGACCATTTTTTTCCCGTGTGAAGATGGGACCATTTGCTGACTGAAACTGCACCTAGATCCAGTGGAATAATTAAAATTCCTTGATGAATTAATTAAAATTCACTTAATGCTGATACCATTTATGTCACATTGTGGGTCAGGCAAATAGGAATGGCCAAATTTAGGCCGCAAGAATCATGATTAGTGTGTGTACATTGTACACCAACCAACATTTTTACGCGATAATAGTGCATCACACCCAATAAATTTAAGAAAAGAGAAAAAGGAAGAAGTAGAAAAATTAACACGATTTATTATGATTGATATGTTACGCCTACGGTAACACTTTTATAGTTGAGGGGATCAGAATAAAAGGCGAGCATGAGCGAGGATTTCAAGAAAATCATTAATACTTACTTTTTAAAAAAATGCGTATTTCAAAGCATTAAGAAGAAACGTCAATAATAAATACACCTTTTGCACGTTGGAACGAAAAGAATAAAACAATGACTTACCGTCCAAGTGCAAGGATGGACAACTTAATCAAAACCACGTGCCATACATCAATCACTTACGCCATTGTTTAGTTATTCTGGTCCAAATATCAAGCAAGCATAAGCAAAGTTCGATAGAACAAAACCCTTAGAGCACCAAAGCAGATCATCGTTTGACAACAACCTATGAGTTAAGATCAATTAGTATTGATAAAATTTTGGGTTGTGCTACATGTACATAATAATTTACATAATAGTTTACTAACAAATGGTGTGACGATATTTAATTAGATTAAAATTTCATCAATCAAATAACTTCCTCACTATGTATAAGAAACATTTTTCTAAATTTATTGATGCTAAGGCCAAGAACAAAGCGTGAAAAAAGTTAGCACCCACCTTATTTGATATAAATATGTCATTACTATACAAATATTGTACTGCTGGTAAAAAAAAACTCTATCCACCACAACTTAGCTTCCAATTGGCAAAATTTATAAATTGTCACACATTTCAATGGATCAACTGATTTTTATCTATTTATAAGTTAAACTATTTATATCGAGCCTGAGAGAAACATAAGTGTAAATTGGATGATCAAGTAGAAATAATTTAAAGTTGGGTGAATAAACTAGACTCTTAACTTTGAGGATTTCCTCCAAACATGTAACACTGTACTTCCAATTAAACTGGGTGTCCACTCATTGTCTACCCATTGCCCGTCTATATGTTAAAAAATTGGCCATTGTTCCGAAAAAAGTGTCGTTAAAATAAAGCATTCTTGCTACATGTATATTAAAAGCCACGTAATGAATTACATAATATTTTATTATTTGTCAATTTAAAATATACTGCTTTTGTTCCATCTTTTTCATCCTAGTCGTGTTACCTAGTACCTATGTACAATTTTGACTTAGAAGTTGCAGTCCTTTTACCCAAACTGTATATATACACTTCTCTTCTTCCTCTAATCCATTATTATCCCCTTTAACACACCCACAAACTATACATATATACACAAACAAAATACGTACAGGCACTCACGCATGACGTACTTTGATATATACATTTTGGAATTTGCTAGCATTTAATTGAAGGTGAGTTTCAGTTTTGTCGAATTGATTGTGTGGTTGAGTGATTTTTTGGATTAAGTCTGCGTTGGATTTCGAATGCTATTTGGAATTGCTTTCGGATGAAGTTTCGAATTCTCTACATAGTACTATCTTTCATGTATACCTTTTAAGTGCTTTTTTCGTTTGCTTACTGATGCAGATGTAAATTCTCTCTTGGATATTTACTGGAAACGATTGATTTACTAGATTTATGGTGTCTGCAGTGGTGGGTTGTTTTATTATGTTCGCGCGAGTTTGTGTTTGTGTTTCAAAAGTGAAATTTTAATTGGAAAGGATTAACAGGAATGCCTTGATGGATTTTTGAATTCCAAACCACTTGTTTGAAATTAGAACTTTAGACTGAGGTCTTAACGGATGAAGTAAAAGTGAAGGGGGATGAGTATATTCAAATATATGTGGATTGAATCTTTATAGGAAAGCATATGCGTGGTTAAGATGTGATGGGGAGGTTCAATTTTAGCATTTCTGAATAGGGGGAACTACGTTAGAATAAAGATCACAACTTTTCCGGATAATATTTTGACAAATAATATGGAAATCAATCAATCCCATGTGATCTGACTTGAATTGTGGTTTTAGATCTATTGGTATTTCTAGAATTCCATTCCCAAGCTGTTGATTCCCAGCCACTGAGAGTGTAAGTTTGACACATCATGCACTTGCACATATAGGGATCAACCATAAAAAAACTTGCTATGTGGATGCATTCACTAGTTTTATGATTTTCAAATTCATCTACTATAAAAGCGGTTGAAACTTGAGGGATCTTGTTTTTCCAAGAACAATTCTGGAAACTAATGATTTGGAGGAGAAAGATTTTTATGAATGATCTGGCTTTGTAAGATGGTTAAGGAAAAACTGCTGATTTTCGGGTGATTAGGTTGACAGTTAACCCCTGTTTGATTGTCATTATTGAGAAAAAAATGATGTTTTGAATAGAGATTTTTGGAGAATATATGGTTAAAATGTTGGAAAAAATTTTGAGTGTACGTGCAAAATATTTTATTACGTGAATGTGTGGTTGAAAATGAATATGATAATTGAAGAGTTTTGTTTTTAAGGGAGACAAACAGGGGCTTAATATATTTATTCATTTGAAGCTGTCTAGATGCTTTATTTTTCACGTGTTAATGTCGATCTAGTTGACTTCAATACTAGAATATAGGTACTTCTGTGAAGCATCTTATTTGTCCAGACAGAGATTGCTTTCAGACAGTTGTGAATGATTCTTTGAACATATTTTGATGATGCATTTGACCATGTCTGGATGTGGGAGTTAAGAATTGTTCTAATGCAAAACTCCTTTAGGAACTGTGTCGGAACACTCCCAGATGTGAAACCAATTTCTGAAACTCAAACCTCACTATTTTAAACACAGACCAAAAGTGTACTAAGGACCATATTAATTGGAAGTAGGATGTTTCATGTGGATGTGAGCATGCATTCCGATCCATTTCGACAATTGTTGGCTTGCTTTTGGACAGAGCTTCAGCACAAGTGATGCAGCTATGGGCCAAACAGCTCGTTTTACATTATGCTTTGAGGTTTCTATGCTTCCAACCTTCCAAAAACACCAAAAAGGTTAATTGTGCCTTCACTGCTCCCCTGCTTCAAAGTTGCTCGGATTTATATTCTCCCAATCAAGATATTGCCAATCATTAATATTTCAACAACATTCAACCTGTGCCAAGACTTAATTGCTAATCGTTTAATAAATCATTTTGCTGAAGCTAGATCTTGATAACTTGATTTATGAGTAAATTAGAGCTAATTGTACTCTGAATTGGAAAACATTTAAGAGACCTGGTGCAGGAGAGGAGAAAATAATTGAAGATATTAGAATTTCCCATCAATGCTTCACATAGTGTGTCTTTTGAATTGTTATGCAGGATATTTCTTTTAGTAGTTTATATGCTAGAGCTGAATACCTTTCTGCATTCCAGTTTTAACCTTACGGTTATTACTGTTGCATTATTGCTTATGAAATTTGGAGAGCATTACTTGTCGGGCAAATATTTTTCTATCATTGAGTAGATTAGTTATGCCTTTTCATCCTCTGTAGCTGGGAGCTGTGTCGATGCAAGCTTAACTGGCATCACCATAGTTTTCTTGGACAACGGCATATCGCTTAGCAGTCTTTGAAACAAATAATAATGTATGAGCCAGATTCAGATGCTGCTTCTTGGGGTCTTTTCAACTTGGACCAAATCTTCAATAATAATTACTATGGAGACCACACTCAACATGATGTGAAAATCTGCCGTGAATGGTATGCGAATGATAGTCATTGTGATACGGAGTGTGAAAACATTGACACTGATGAGAGTATTGCACATGCTCTTCTTCAAGAAGAATTATCACAATTATCAATTGCAGAAGCTCCTGAATTATCATGTTCTGTGGAAGACTACTCGCAAGACTCCAATGTTGTCCCGAATTGGCAGAGCCCTTCAAGTAACTATAATCGTGGTTGTTGCTTCTCTGATCCCTGCTTGTCTGATATGTGATAATCTACGCTGATACGTTTCTGATAGAATCTACAGACTATGCAGGACAAGATGGTCTTGGAGAGACTGATGATGTGGGAAGTTTATGCTCCAGTCCTGGTGATAGATCATGTGATGGAGAAGATTATTCTTATACTTTGGAAATTACAGATGAGTCAGAGCTTGATGGAGAAGTCGAAAAGAGGTTATACCAAATGATTCCTGTTCCTGTAAGTATAGGTTCTGTGCAGACTTTTAGTGCTGTATGGATCTTGTGACTCACTTCAGCCTTTTAATTCTTGGTTTCTTTAACGTTGTTGATTATAATAAAACCAGGTGACAGTTACCATATTGGCATAGTAACATAGACAGTGCTTGCAATTGCAAAGTTCCGTAAAAAATTTGACACCCTGCTTTTGTATAGAAATTGTACAAAACAGTATTATGATTTTATCTTGTTTAATAATGTCTTATCTTCAGCTTTAAATTTCAAAAATTATGTATCAGTGTTAGATGTTGTGTAAAATTTTTTTCCCCATTTTATTTCACGGATTGTGATTATTATGAAGTCAATGATATCTTGTACTGAGTATAGTTCTATTAATGTCTTAGTGTCTGATTTTTGTATGATGATATGTTATGCCAATAGCCATTTGTCGTTTGCACCTCGTGCCCATTGGTAAAAAATATGTTCAGACCCCGAAGGGGTTCTTCGGCAAATCCTGATATGGATTCTTAGCTTGCTTCAGAATCAGGACCTTCATCAATACGCAAGCAAATAAATACACCCTGAATCTGTTTTATGCTATTATTCAAACATATTTGATGCTCCAAATATATGAAGAAATAATGCAATTATAACATTTCAACTTCCGGCAATCAGTTGACACAGTTTTATTTTTATGTGCTTGAATGATATCAGTTTCTAAAGTAGAACTAAAGGCTATTCATTTGTTAATGCAGCACATTCCAAGAATTAATGGAGACATACCTTCAGTTGATGAAGCAACCTCTGACCATCAAAGGCTGCTAGATAGGTACTTGTAGTTCATGTGCATGCATGCTTGTGTGGGTAGCCACCCCCAACCCCCTTCCCCTTAAATGTTTCGACTGCTGCACGGTATCTGTTTCGAGTATGCAGATTAAGGTTAGAAAGGGAATGGAGATTCAACTTATGGCTGAACAAAATGACTGTTCTCTAGTGGCCAATCTCAGTTTTTACTAATGGCAAATGAAAGACGTTAACCAAATCTCGTTTAATGTACATTTGAATCTGGAACTGGCTCAGTTACCATAGTTGAGGACATGGAATGGGCTAAGAAAATAGAGATAGCCAGTGTTTGAATACTTTCCAAATCCCTTATCACCCCTCAAGACTTGAACTGTGATTGCTTGACAGTGTATGATGACTTACCCACTGGTTCCAACCAAGTGTTGGTCTCTTGCTATGGTGGTTGTTAAGTTACTGAGAAATACGTGAAACTCCTCCATGCACTCATGGGCTAAGAAAGTAGGGGATAGCCAGTGTTCGAATATTTACTGAATCCCGTCAGTGTCACCCCTTGAGACTTGAACGGTGACTGCTTGCCAGTGTTTGATGACTTACCCACTGGTTCCAACCTCTCTTGATATGGTGGTTTTTGAAGTTACTGTGAAATACACGAGAATCCATGCAATCTGGCCAAAATTATGTTTTGTTAGATATAAGCCTTTGCACTCTGGCCAAATTTATATTTTGTTAGATATAGGCCTTTATCTGTTCGTCCTGACCCATCATGCATATCAACTATGGTTCACTTGGGTTTTTTCAGATGGTAAGACCTAAATTGCATTGTTTTCATGAGTTATGCATTCTGTTGTGCTTCATGATAAGTGAATGAGTGGAACATATGATCAGGATTTGATGTTGGATGGTGTTTGGTTTCAGATTGCAGTTATACGACTTGGTTGAGCACAAAGTTCAAGGAGATGGGAACTGTCAGGTCAATTGATACATCTTTTTTCCCGAAAACATTTTGTTGATGACTGCCCCGGCTTTGTCCTAAAGGAAGTCTAAAGTAAAATGTTCCCAGATTCATCTCTTTAGTTATATCTAATGCAAAAATTAATTACTGGGAAGAAGAACTATGTTGCATACAGCTTATTCACTTCCATAGAATATAACCGTCCTTTTATATAGTATGCAAATCGTTTTTGAGTACCCGACTAAAAGTCATTCAAGAAAACATTCAAGTCTTCCTTAGTATTTTTATGTTAATATGGATTTGAAAGGCTGTATTGTTGATTGTTTTACAATAAAATTAACGGTTTGCTAAAAAAATCTCAAGTTTCTCCATCACGTGTCCATTTCATCCATTCTGCATGTCAAGTGATTCTTTATCAGGATT
The DNA here is from genome assembly GCA_903798345.1 of Fraxinus anomala. NCBI lineage: Eukaryota > Viridiplantae > Streptophyta > Magnoliopsida > Lamiales > Oleaceae > Fraxinus > Fraxinus anomala. The sequence continues at coordinate 12,425 of CAIGRN010026950.1, forward strand.
AGTTATTTTGTCTTTCATGTCCCTGCATGCTTTTGCTTGGGCAGTTCTGTTGGTTCTTGAATTTGGAAATATGTTGGCTTTTGGGCCCATGTGACATGGCTTTTGCTTTTTCTTTTGGTTTTTCCTCCTGTAGAAAAGCTTTTGGAGGAAGTTGCCTTTATTTTTGTTTGGAAACTAATTTTTAAAAGAGCTTCCTATTCTGGAAGTGCTTTTAGAGGAAGTCACATTTGACCAACTTTATCTAAAAGCTCTTTCATAAAATTGGTCAAACAGGTTCAAAAGCAATTTTTTGGTCTCAAAAGCTCATTTTAGTTTTTCAAAAGCCATGGCCTCTTATCTTTCTTATAAGTTTTCATTGCACTAGAAACATAAGTCGTGGTATGTTTGATCATGTGAAGTTGGTGGTTACTTCTGCTTTAGCATAGCAATGAGAAATTTTTTTATATGTATCCATAACATTTGATTTTTTATTTAGATAACTATGCTTTACCTTTCCTCTTTTTCCTCCAGTTCCGTGCTTTATCTGATCAATTCTATCGAACTCCTGAGCACCACGAATTTGTGAGACAGCAAGTTGTTCATCAGGTTGTCTTGTAGTTATAATTTTTTTTTTCATGATTTATTTCTTGCTGTATACATGGGTTCTTTTCCTGCAGTTCATCTAATGCTTCTGTCTTCCTATACATTGGTTGGGTATTTTCAGCTCAAAGCACATCCAGAAATGTACGAGGGATATGTTCCCATGGAATATGGTGAATACCTGAATAGGATGTCCAAGTACTATTAAAGTCTTTGCCTTGTTTTTTATATCAGTAGTTAAATTTCTTTTCCCTTTGTGCTGGAAATCGCTTTATTGCTTACCTTTAAATATTTAATGAACAGGAGCGGGGAGTGGGGTGATCACGTCACACTGCAGGCTGCTGCTGATTCAGTATTCATTACCATACCTTGTTATCTTTTTTCATTCATTTAAATGATGGTATATGTTATTAGAACTGACCAATCCTATCTTTCTTTGTTGTCAGTATGGTGTGAAAATTCTTGTATTAACTTCATTTAAAGACACCTGTTACATAGAGATTCTTCCCAAGGACCAGAAGTCAAAAAGAGGTAACTGTTTGGGTTTCTTAATATTGCGTTATTAATTGTTACACGAATTAATAGTTGTAGTTCTTGCCAATGATTGATAATATTAATTATAGGCTAGTCGGGTGATTGACAGTTGAGATTCTTGCTGTTTTAATGCTTTGACGACATGCTTCATGCTGCAATAATATTTCTATCTATTTCGGAAAGGGAAATATCATTAATCCATACTACTGAGAGCATTTAGTAACCTGAAACAGGAAACAAAAGAAAGAGGGGCACATGAGTTAAGGTGGTTCACTTGCAGTGCGAGAGTTACATCGACTTGATGCCGCTGCAGAAATTTATATATCAAGGGAGAGAATTATAGCTTGTTTCTAGACTCACGCCTCTCTTTGTTTTTTTCTCTACCACCAAAAGAGTCTTGCCCTAATAACCTTTATATAGGAGGAAATATTAGGGTGACCTAATACATGTGTGAGTTTTCACTTACCCCTATAGCACTTAAAAAGCTTTCACCTCGAGGAAATGGGTGTAGTATAATTAGGCAACAATGTTTAGGGCACATGGAATGCTCACTCGTGTGCTCAAAATTCCCATGTCAGAAAAATGGCAAAACTCAGCCTCCCGCTAGATGGAAAAACCAAACTTAAATAGCACTCCTCAAGGCTCACAGTAGCACCCGGTCATGTGGGTCAAATTGCAGAAAGTTTCTTAATCAAAATATTTTGACTAGCTCATCAAAGAAAAGGAATGTAAGAATATATGTATATCCTTGTGAAAGTNGGCTCACAGTAGCACCCGGTCATGTGGGTCAAATTGCAGAAAGTTTCTTAATCAAAATATTTTGACTAGCTCATCAAAGAAAAGGAATGTAAGAATATATGTATATCCTTGTGAAAGTAATGTAAGAATTTCAATACTCATTGGAAAATGGTCTTTGCACAAAAATAATGTATACCAAGTAACATTGTGTGAAACTCCACCAATTATTTGTCAATATTGAATAAACTCCAAATCTGTACACACTCTCCCTGCTCCTCAATGAGACTTGTTCTTAAGACCTCACATTTTCTATTTGTAAATTGCAAGTTATTTATCATTTTATTTTTTTTTTTTTTTTGTGGGGTGGGTGGGTTTGGATAAAGTTTGCAAGGGAAGTAAGTGTGTGGAAGTACCAGAACTCTATCTAGTTTAGACCTTCACTCTCAACTTTGCAAACACGGTGCAGTTTTTTTGTTCACATATGATTGTGTTGTACACCTTATGCGTTTATCAATTTAAGAATCTGTTTTAACACAATCAGGCATAGGACTGATTTTGCTGAATCTTATTTCTCCCTTGGCGTGGTTTATTGCCTTAGTTATGTCTGTTCTTGTGCAGTCATATATTTGAGTTTCTGGGCAGAAGTACATTACAACTCAATCTATCCTCAAGGAGGTAATCAATCTCTCTTGATTTGATTAAAAGATCTAAAAGGCACTGGGAATAAAAGGAGAGCAAAATGAAACATTTTCACATGCAATTTGTGTTTAATGTTAACCTAACTTCTATAAACAAGGTTTTTTGCATGACATTATGCATTATACTGAGCTTTCTAAATCACTAATTTATGAAATCCACAAGTTAATATTAAATACAACTTGCTTTTCTGTCCATACTAATCCAATTGAGTTATATTTCATTGTTCAGATTTGCCCCCAAGTGATTTCAAGAAGAAGAAGAAGTGGTGGAACTTTCGTAACAAGCATTAGAAGTATATAACCATTTGAACTATACTTGGAAAGTATTTAGTTCCCATTTTGGTTAAATCTCCATAGTCTTTCTTAGGCTGATTTTGCTGTACCTCTGTTTCAGTTGTACAGTTATGGAGAAGAACTTTAAGACTTTTTTTTTTCCTTTATCAATCACTATATATTTTTTCTATACTCATATAATTATATCAGTAATATTATATAGCATTTTCTTATTGCAAACGCGGTGCTATTAGTGTGCTTCTTGCTTATAGCCGATTTTAAATTGGTGGGGTGGTTTGAATATGAAAATTGTATTCTTCACAACAGCAGAGTACCACAAAAGGAAATTCAGTGGTCGACACAGGTACTGCCTAGCCTTTTCATAAATACTGGGTTCCATTGCAGTGCTATCACATGCTAGAAATAGAATAGCAGAGTCAAATTTCACCCGACTCAATCCCAAAACTTGCTAGGAGCATTCCAATAAATGTTTCTTGGCTATGGCTGCCCAATCTCTTTCACAAAACAAGTAAATTTTTGCTTTCAATAGCTGATTGAACTGTTAGTGCGATATTGGCCTAACGATATTGGAATTTTTTTTTCTTTCTTAGTACCGTCCAATTCTATCAAACTTCGAAACCATCATAAAGATAGTTTAGTTCCTTCGAATTTAGAAACAATAAATACAATAGAATACATTGTAATCTAATGAATTTGGACCCATAAAAAATGGTTAGTTTTCAGCATTTTGTATCTTGTTGAATTGGAGTTAAAAAAGGAATTTTTTGTGCAAATGGGAGCCATTATATAAATTATCAATAATGTACATTCGTTCATTGACCACATAAAGAATTGAATAATCAAAACGAGATGAGACCCATTTTCAACTTATTCCTTAAATGGTCCTGATTATGTTTTACCTATCCATTAATGCCATTAAATTACTAGTATCTAATGATCCTCAACCACTCCACGGTGCCTCTCTTCCGCTTCCTCCTCCTCTTCAGCCGCAGGCTGCAGTAGCAGAGCCGTGAACGGCATATGGCGATACGCATTGGGATCAAACTCCAGCCCCATTGGTGGCGGCGACGACTGGCAGAGGTCCAGCCTACAGCTCGGCGGAAGCATTGGTTGCAGCACCCTATTCACCGGAGCCTGTACAGAAGCGGGAGAGCGGGACAGGGGAATGGTGGGGGCGGTGGAAATGTTGTCAGCAGGGACGGTTCCGGTGCCGGTTGCGGCGATGATAGCAGGTTCGGCTTGGCGGAGAAGCCATTCGATAGTCTCCCCGTCAGAGCGGTGGCCAAGTTCACGCGTCAACTGGAACACCCGGGCGGCGCACAAAGCCGGTATTCTCACGCGGCGGCCCCGGCCATTGACTTTAGTGTGCCTATCCTTAGTTGACAACGAAGACCCATTTGCAGTTCTTGAAAGTCCCAACTTTCTTTTAGCAGGTTTAGCAGCAGAGGACTCAACAATAGCGGCGGTGGCGGGATGTGGAAGGATAGTCCTGAGTGGCTGAACAAGGTGGTGGCGGGAGGGTTGCACTGGCATCGGGCTGTGGTTATCAGATGAGAGTTTGTAGAGGGCCGTTTCCGAAGCCATGATGGGCGCAGCGCAGTGGAGAGAGGAAAAAAGAGGACTAGGGTTTTTCGTACTCAGGAATTAGGATAAAACTGAGATTATGTTACGGTTGGGAGACAAATGGCCCCACAAAAGACCGAGTGGGGTCCGTTTTCTAGGTGATAACATGTATTTATGTTTTGGCGTATGGGCTTTGGGCCCACAGTTTCAGACCAATGGGTAGGTCTTTACCAATACAATTATCTTTGTCTGCAACAGTAATCAGTCATCATGGGACCACCAGACACGTTATAATTGCATTGCTCTTTTATTTAAAAAATAAATAAATTCATACTTCCACATTGTTTTGAAGTACCTATAATATAAGTTGGGGGTCTTACTGAACTTTTTACTTTTTTTCAAAGTAATTTTGAAGTATGAAGTACTTTATATCACTACTAAAAATTTGAGATTCTCTATTTAAGTGGGATTCAAATACTAACACGTGATAATTAAATAGTTAATAGTGATTACTAAGTTTCGTACTATTGGAATATTAGAAATTTATTTCGTCTTTCTGAATACGTAAATAATAAGTAGCTGATAAGTTTTGAGTCCTATGAAATATGTTAAAAATAATTGATTCATACTTTAGCATTTTTTGATAGTTGCCTATAAATTGTGAATCTTACGAAACGCGTGAATAATAAGTATGTAACAAGTTATGGATCTTATGAATATGTAGATTAAAAAAATATGTTTGACCAAAGTTATAATTTAAGTTATGTCAAACATAGTTCTAAATGCATGTTTGACAAGTGATTGAATTTAAATTAAGTAATACTTATGAAGTAAGAATAAAAATGATGTTTGACCGAAAGGGATGATAATCACTTTTCCACTCTAGATGATTTGGAGTCAAAACTATCTTGTTCATTGCAGGAATATGCCTCTCAATGATTAACTTAAAATCTTTAACTTGAAGTTGCCTTGCAGTTATACTTGTTGATTTGGCTATTATTCCCAAAATTGAGTTGGTTCTGGTTAATAATTAAAATTGACGTGACAATTTATAGAACAATTTAAAGTAAATTTAGTAGAATAATTGCAAGAATATTGTAGAAGAAAGAGAAATCTCATTAAAAGTGTTTTCATAGTATTTTTCAAGAGACCGCTTAGCTCAGTCTTTTGTAATGAACTATTGCCTCTATCTACAATCCTCTAATCAAGGGCTTGCCGCCCTTTGTCCCATCATACTACAGTGTTTGACCTTGACTTGTATGTCATTGTCCTGTTTGAAGGAATTTGATTGGATGTTAAGTTCGATCGATTAGGCTATCATTGCACCTAGTATTAGATGTGATCCATGTTATGATTTTAATACTTTCTCCTAATTGGTAAATAATATGGTGCTGGCGTGAAATGTGTCGCTTATCTTGTTTGGAATGGTTGCTGCGGGTGTTGGCGTCATCGGGGAGCAAACATTCGGTTGGGTAATAATTATGTCTCTTGAAATGGCGACTTGACATTTAATTCACAGGCTAACCTATATCCAAAGTTGTGTACTTAATTCTCTTTAATCATTTAGTCCGTGGTCGTTCTTAAGTGATCAACCTTGGCTATGACATTTCACATTTATCCTTCTACAATAGTGCTTAATATAATTTACTTAGTTATTTATGCTTCGTGGATTGAATACGTAGTTGATTATGAAAGTTTACCATATGAAAAAAGGAAAGAAAAGAAGTTGATGGAATTATATAAAATGTACAGACTATGCAAGTTTTAAGACTCAAAAGGTTTATTTTAAAGATTTTGCTGTTTGTTCATAAAAAAATGTATATAATGAATTACATAATATCATGTGGAGAAAAAACATCGAATGAAAAAATTAATTATGTTTTAAATTAACAAATGGTAAAGTGTCATGTTGCATGATGTAATCCATTATTCAAATCTTGATGTACATGTAGCAAGATCATTTTTAAAAAGAAGTAAAATTCATAAATTAGCTTCTTACATGTAGCAAGATCATTTTTAAAAAAAGTTGAAGATATATTTGCTATAAGTGCTAAAGGTCAATGAAATTTCGATAGCGTGTTTGTTTTTTATTATTTTTCTACGCTTCTACCCACATCAAGTATGTGTTGAAAAATCAACAATACCGTATACTTAATTTTTTAGAGTAATGTTTTATGTACCTACTCAAAATCATCCCACATGTTGTGACATTAAATGACAAGACTAATCAAACGGGACAAGTATTTACATATTTAATCTGTTATTTTGGCACAAATCTTATGGCACAAATCTTTTTGGTTCTTAAAAAGAAATACTTTGAGAATGTTCAATTGGCCAAAATGAATTTCAAGACTCGCGGATTTATCTTTGATCTTATCATTTTACCTACATCACATGCCACATCACACCGAGATGATCTCCACTGGAAACATATGGTCATGCATTGGTGCTTCAAACTACAATTAAACATCTATAAATTAATAACATTGAGATCAAGGAAAATCTAACTAATAACTTATTAATTTATCAAGGTATTCCTTATTTTCTTAAATATCGTACATTGTAATTAGTTTTTTGTTTTACGAACTAACAATTCTTTTTATTTATTCAACGAAGTAAAATTCATAAATTAGCTTCTTCTTCTTCTTTTTTTTTCATAAAGTATATTGTTTATTGTTCAATATACTACATTATTCCATTTTATGAACATGTGACCAAGCAAAAACTCTATCTAAATAAACATAAGCCATAGTGAGACTACATTGTACATGCAACAATAGTTTTTCATCTCATTCAGAGTGTGTTTGATCCACATTATTTTGAAAAAATGTATTTTGGAATAGTAGATTGATGAAGAATATGTGGTTGAAAAAGAAGGAAAAATTATTGATGTGATGAAAAATATTATTTTATTGAAGAATGTGTGGTTGAATGAGAATGAAAAAAATGATGTGGATCAAACGGGGCATAATATTTTCAATAGTATATCATTTTCTTTGCGAATATCTTTGTACTAAACTTTGTGCTCCACCATTTTTTATTTGAAAATCCAACTTGTTCTTGTTCACGGATCAAGTCATTGAGCCATTAAAATTTTCAGTTAAATCCTATGAGTCGGCACACGTAAAATGGTGGAGAAGGGCTTGATGTCCCCATTTCCCTCCTGGAATCTATCATAAAATTGATCCATTCCTTCTCCTCCAGCATTTTTTTCTGCATCCCGACGTTTCTGGGATTCTGTGTATATTACAGTGAATCAAAGGAAGCAAAAGGGATTTCATAAGTTATGTTTCACGTATAATTCCTAGCTACATGTTCGGCTAAGCTTAAAAGTAAGTAAAAGTTATTTTTAAATGAATTTTTGTTTCCAAAGTAGAGGTGCTTCTTTCTTTTCTGCATTTTTCCCTATCATGTTCATGTTCATGTTCATGTTCATGTTCTCATATTCTCTTTATAAATTTTAAATCTAAGAAAACCTTACTATTGGAGCCAAAAAAAAATTTCACCATAGGTTGAACCCACAGATATTGGATTTATATTTTATACTGTTGACTTATCCCTCGAGGGCGCGGATTGACCGAGTTTTCTACATTATAAAAAGGAGTCTAAAGAGGCCATTTTTCTAAGATAGGACATAGTGGTGGTAGGAAAACTTTGTAAATCTCCTTGTTCATTATATCGAAAATTTTTGCCACGTGACATGTGATAGAATGGATTATCAATCCAAATAATATTATATCAAATCCTAATCACATGCTTATAATCCCTCCATATTGAAGTCAATGAGAACAACAAGATAAAAGCGGAAGCATACCTTGATCCATAGATGTTTGATCGATTACTTGAATGGGTTACGATCTTCCAATTGATTCGTGATCTTCTCTTGAATTTTACTCTCTGTTGATGGGGATGCATAGAATGAAGAATCACTGTCAAAATTGGGGACCATGACCCCATAAAATAATAATAATTGAATAGTTATTATCTTTCAATTGTTTCAAATTGGTCCCTCATCAATTTAAAACAACACTCCCGATCTCCACACTATATTTTCATGAAACCTAATGCTCATTAGTCAAAATTAACTTTAGTGAGTCACTTTAATTGACTAATCTTTAA
>CAIGRN010026962.1:0-24517 GCA_903798345.1 Fraxinus anomala
TATTTTATGCTTAAGCTAACATGCAGGTTAAGCAACTTTTCCAATTAAATCAATAGTCCTAAGTCCATTCTTGGTTGAGTGGAGGCATCGACCTGCTCGGAGTTCGAAGATGAGCGGATCATCCGGTGGATGGATCGGTTGCCAGTGAGTTGACCTTTTCCTGAAGTTCTTGATTTTCCACATCGCTCGGCAAAAGTTGAGGATGGGCGAAGATCAAATGAGCGTTAGCTGGATAAAAAGAAGAATTGTTATAGAATCCTGAGGGGACACCAGTGTGGTACCAATAGAAGACACTCCCAACGGTCAAAACAGTGATATTTACCGAAAGTATGTAGGAGTACTAAAGTTTAGTGATTTTGATCAAGTGTACCTTGAACGATGATGGTATTTGTAGGAACATAGTTGTAATCGTAGACTAGATGAGATTAGTGATAATCCTCCAAGAATTTCATTTGGTTGAAGATACGATTTGACTTGATATAATCGATTGAGATTATTTGACCAATCGTTGACAAATATATCGTATTTAGACTTAGTTAAGTCTAGTGGTATGATTTGACTATTTGAAGATAGGGTCTCAATGATTTTGGGTTGACTTGTCAGTCATGGATCGTTGGTTGGGATTATTCGACATTTCTGAGTTGGGCCTATGTGGGGCTTGCTATATATTTTTTGATTAGTGAAATAATTTCTACCACTATATATTGTTTATTAGAGTACGGTTTAAATGTATTTTAATAAATACGTGAAAAAGACAAGCGCAATGAAAAATGAATAAAATTATCAAAGGTTGGAAATGATACGCCTTAGACCTTAATAGGAGCAAAATTGAGATAAAGGTTCGGGGACCTATAGTACTGATACTAATGGTTATGTCTAACTTTTTCGTGACATTCACATGCTTATTAGAGAAGAGTCTAAATGAGTTTTAATAAATAGGTGAAAAAGATATCCACATTGAAAAAGGAATAAAATTATCAAAGTTCAGGATGATAAAATTTGAAGGGGATAAAATTGACTGGAAAGGTTTGAGACCCGTTGTGTGATTAATCCAAATATTTATGGTTGTTTCTATCTTTTCGAAAAAATTGACATTGTTTGATTTAATAAGTGTTTAAATGTGTTCTAATAAATATGAAAAATATATCCCATGGAAAATGATTGGGGTTAAGGAATATTGGCATTGATGGTTAAGGAAAAGTTTAAACAGTATTGATAAATATATTAAAAGGCATCCGTGATTAAAAATGAAGAAAATTACCAAAGGTTGGGAATGGTATGTCGCACTAAAGTTTAAACCCTGTTTGACTCTATTTCATTTTGATTAGAGACCTATACTGCAATTACCCAAATATTTGTCATTGTTCTAACTTTTCAGGACATTCATATTGTCTATGAGAGAAGTGTACACATGGGTATTAATAAGTAATTGAAAAAGACTTCACCGTGGATAAAAAAAAAAAAAAAGAATCACATGTTAGAACGATACATCTAATTATAATTTAACGGGGACGAAATGGAGATGAATTGAAAAGGTTGGAGACCTATAGTGTAATTAACAAACTACTTATGAGTTGTTTTTAACTTTTAGGGATATTCACATTATTTTCTAGAAAAAAAAGGGTTTTAATAAGATATCTGTGTTGAAAAATGAATAAAATCATCAAATATGGAGACGATACATCTTAATGAGAATGAAATTGGAACAAATTTGGAAGGTTGGAGACCTATTGTGTACCCCAAATATGACCTGTTTTGTAATTAGAAAAATGCTTTTTGTATGAATGTTTCAAAACCACTGCGGTCACTGATTGGATAATTGTTCGTTCTTCAGATCCTTCATCTCTTTCTTTTTTCTCCCCTAATTTTCCTGATTTTTTCCTTCTTCATTCGTCTCTTTTTGTCACAAAAGGAGATTCGTTAGTCAGATTCCGCCACCAGTTCGCGTTCCTTAGCCAATGCAAATTCTATCGGCCGCTAAGTTTCACAAGTTGACTCAATTGTTTAAAGTAAATTAAACGCGCAATGCAAATTCAGACATTAACATAATTACTAAAAGCAAAGCAGACATAAGTAATAACCTTTATACTTGTTAAGTCATAGCAATTGACATCAAAATAAAAAGGAGACCTATGTCAATCAAATAACTGCACGAATTTTAGAAAAGAACGGTAGGCTTATAACCATTGATATGTAGTCATAACAATTAGTATCCGTAATACACGTTTTTCGGAGAGGACTACACATTGTGGGACAATCTGGAAAGGATAAAGTCACTTAAACTGAAAATATCGGCATCACCATTTTTTCGGTCATAACACGGTCAAAATTGTGAAGCCATAAATTTTTTACATAGATTTCGAATACACTGTATACCATTATATGAACAAAGGCAAATTAGTCCAAGCTCCCACACGACCATTCTCAAATAAATAAGCCCGGACAGCAGGTTCTACAGCGGCCATTATATGAACAAAGGCCAATTAGTCCGACCTCTTCGGCCTTCTCAACCCGGTCTTGAGATGAAGACTCGGGTGAATTATAAGCCTTGTTAATAACTAAATCGTCAGACGAGAAATTAAAACCAAGTGGGAACCAACCTGTCGTGAGCTTAATTCTCCAAACTCCCTCAAGTCGTAAGCTTCGAGACATTGTCAAATTGACTACCAGTTCGATGGTGAGGATGGTTTAATAAGAACAAAATAAAGGTTATTTCAGAAAGAAAACTAAGACGAATGCCATTAATTCTGACTTAGCATACAAATGAAGGTCAGTTATAAAGATTCCAGCAAGTGTGCAAGGATGAGAGGTTTCAATCCTTAACTGCTTTATCAAAATGAAATAACCAAAGCAAATGATAAAAACAGAATTAATAACAATCCAAGAATTGAACATAATGCCACAGTGCCAGCGGAAACTAGCAAGGGGCGAAGTGTCTCAACACAAAGAAAACAAATTTAACTAGTCTTTTGCATCAAGAATCATTCTCCATCATGTTTTCAACGTTCCAGAACACATGAATACAGAAACTTATTTCTTTATCTTTAACAAGTTCTCGAGACAACACTTACTTTCCTTCCATTTTTCAACTGATTAAAGAAAAACCAATAATGATTATCAGTGATGGCCATCATCTCCACCTCCCTTGACCTTCTGCGCAGCTGCCCTTAGTTGGCGCTGCTCCTCCTTGTAGACTCGGTTCCTGCGTTGGAACTGCAATACACCATGGACAGAACCCAAGTGAGACTCAAGGCAGGTACAAAATCATAGTGACAGAAATAGGGAACAGAATGCAAATCATTCCTTATTTTAGGGTGTGTTTGAGCCACATTATTTTGGAAGAATGTATTCTGAAATAGTAGATTGATGGAGAATGAGTGGTTGAAAAAGAAGGAAAAGTTATTGATGTAATGAAAAATATTATTTTATTGAAATAAAACTGATCTGTAAAACATTATTTCCAGCCCACTTGGATGTATCTTATCAGATTATTAGATAGAGCCCCCAAAATCATAAACAGTGGATATTCAGTTAACGTAAACAAGACGGGAAGTGGATGAAAATAGTGGAAAAGTGTACAGAGCTTAGTATTAGTGAGATCCCTGCTTTCAAAAGCACCAAGGTTTATGCCTTGAGCTTGCCTCATGCGACGCGAGGCCTTCATAAGAGCCTCAAAAATTATGCTTGAAGTGCCATTTGTCAAAGCTCACACTACTTACTGAGGCACAAGCCTTGTGGCATAAGCCTCAGGCAGTTGAGGCGTGCTCCTTAATCTTGCCTATTGGGAGGCACTTCTTTTACTTGGCTATTGAAGCAGGTTTTATTCATAGCCAAAAACATTTGGGTTGGTCTAAATGCAGCCCAACTCTAAACTAGAAAGAAAACAATTGGAGATCTAACAAGTCAAGTGTGTCCTAGGCTCCTAAAATTGAAGTGAGAAACCTCCCCCAAGTGAAATTTCAACTTTTAGGTGTGTACCTTACAGATGACATGCACTACATAACTTTTCTGTTTATTTTCTATTTCTCATGTTGTCTTTCAGGGGGAAAATCTGGATAAGGACCAGCAGGGGCTGCTTTTGGGGAAAACTTTGATGTGTTAAGAGAGATTGAAAAGCAGGGCTCCAAATAAGATATGCAAATCAAAAAGCAACTTGGCCAAGTCAACCCAGCATACAAGTTGCAACCAGTTCATCCCTCCGTCCTCAATCAGCATCTCCACCTACGCTGCTTGGTTTGATGAAGAAGAAAAGAAATGGAAAGAGAGAAGCCAAAGGCAATGGGTTTGAACAAAAAGTTCATATGTCAAGGGGCTCATGAACACTAAAGAGTCAATATGGATGGGAGATGAGTAAGAAATATACTTGTGCCAGAAAGAATCTCATTCTGCAAAGTGCAAACTTATAACTGAGCTAAAATGACATGAAAACAGGAAATAAGCAAACTCCCAGAGGAACCATAAAATATTATAAATCATTAGTGCAGTTGCTTGATTGGAATAGATCATAACCTGATGCTTCTACAAAAAAATCCCACCATGCTTTCCATAAAGTGCCATGATAGAATGCATTTTAGGAAGGAAAAAAGAATGACAGCGATATCGTTACCCTGGCAAAAAACTATTCTAATCCAACATCTATCTTTTTCCTAATTGAAATATGACAAACTCAAGTGGTTTCAGTTATCTAGATTGTCAATTACCCCTCAAGAAAGTAGAAACAAAGCGCATTGAATTCTTTTAACATCCATTACCTTCGAAATGAACTAAGAATTGCGAGGCGAGAGCACATAATTGTATAGCTAAACACAATATTTCAAATAAAACCACGTTCTTAATTGTGTACAAAATTATACTACAAAAAACTTCTGCAGAGAAGCATATCGATTAAAAAAGAAGGATCTAGCCCATTGGTTATCAATGTGGCTATGTGAACAAAAGCAAGGCATTTCTAGTGGATTTTGGTCTGGTCTGACCAGATTGAATAGGAAGTCAATGCATAATTTGAAAAACTAGTTTAAAAATTAACAAAATGGAAAAGACAACTTGTCTCAGGGTTGGGGGAGAGGNTACAAAAAACTTCTGCAGAGAAGCATATCGATTAAAAAAGAAGGATCTAGCCCATTGGTTATCAATGTGGCTATGTGAACAAAAGCAAGGCATTTCTAGTGGATTTTGGTCTGGTCTGACCAGATTGAATAGGAAGTCAATGCATAATTTGAAAAACTAGTTTAAAAATTAACAAAATGGAAAAGACAACTTGTCTCAGGGTTGGGGGAGAGGGGTGGAGAATCTTAACATTTTAGAGTCCGCTTGATTGAAAAAGTGGAAAATTGGTGGAAAGAAAATATTTTACAGGGAATTGATTTGCCTAGAAATTGTTTTACTGGAAATTGTAATTAATTGTGTTTGATTGGTATAATTTTTCTTGGAAAATGTTGAAAATTTGGTGTCCGTTTGACTTCGTTTTTTTATAGAAATTGTCCATTAAAGTGATAATTTTTTCTACCATGGAGTCTAAAACTGCCAAAAAAATAAAATAAAATAAAATAAAATAAATTAATTAAAAACAAAATTACCATACCAAATACCATTAGTTTGGCTTTGTTTCGCATAGAAATTGTCAATAAAAGTGAATTTTTTTTTTTTTTACAATGGTTGATAAAATTTGTTGCCATTGCTAAAAAAAAAAAAAAAATGGTTGGAAAATGTAAAACCACCAAACCCAAAAGAAAATCAATTCCATGAAATTAAGGAAAAGTAGCGCGTGAGGGCTGCCCGTGGAAAAAGATTTCCTAGGAAAATATAAGCCATCAAACACTCCATTTTGTGGAAAATGGAAAAGATTTTCACACTACCATGGAAAACATTGCTTATCAAACACAGCCTTATAGTTACTTGATCTAACCGACCACTTTACAATTTCAAAATAATGGAATTGATTATATGCAGCTCAAACAAATACGACTTTAGTGAAAAAAAATTAATTTATTTTCCTCAAACCCTACAATAAGAAGAAGAAGAAAAAAAAAAAAAAACAAAAATGTAAACTCACCTTCAAGATGATATTATCCGTGACAAAATCCGTCCGTCAACTCCAACGTTTGGACACCACGTTTTCCTAGTCTTTCATCGGAAAGCAAGTAGACATTCAACTATACTCTCACGCGTCATCTGGTGTCGGTTTCTTCCTATTCTTCTCCCTCATTGCTTTGAACCTTCTCAATGGCCCCCCAAAACATCCATCAGTCACATATTTATGTATTTATACAACGGCATCTATGCATATATCTACCTCATTAGAAAAGTCTCACTTGAATTCTCTGCCTTTGTACTCGATATTCTGATAAATTCTTGAATTTCCAATGGTGCGTGTGAGTAACAATTTGGTGGGCATTCTTAATTTCGTCACACTTTTGATCTCAATTGCCATCATAGGAGGGGGCATATGGCTCTCTAAACAAGCTAACACAGAGTGCGAGCGGTTTCTTGACAAACCCGTAATCGCTTTGGGAGTGTTTATTCTGCTTGTTTCATTTGCAGGTTTAGTGGGGTCATGCTTCAGAGTTACATGGCTTTTATTTGTCTATCTCCTTGTCATGTTCTTGTTGATTCTGTTGTTATTTTGCTTCACAATCTTTGCTTTTGTGGTCACAAACAAAGGGGCCGGACAGTCCTTAGCTGATAAAGGCTACAAAGAATACAGGCTTGGAGATTATTCTAATTGGCTGCAGAAAAGGGTCAACAGTGACAAGAATTGGAACAAGATAAGGAGTTGTCTGCAAGACAGTAAGATCTGCCAGAGGCTGCTGGATGATGGCTCCTCCACCAAAGTTGAAGATTTTTACAGGGAACATCTCTCTGCTCTTCAGGTAAATATAACATACATATTTTACATTATTTGGTTCTTGGGAATTCATTGTAAACATAGCCAACGGTTCTTGAGGTTGATTCCACCTTTTTTTTCAAAATAATTATTTTCCAGGAGTGGGTTAAATTCCTTTTTCACCATGGTTTTGTTCAAATTTTGGTTAATCTGTCTTGCATTATGATCTAATCGCACTTGAATTTGAGGTGTATTTAATAATTTTTTATTTTAATTTTTTTAAAAGTGTCTTTTTTATTTAAAATTCTTATTTGGTTGAAGTTTTATTTTCTGAAAGGCAGATATCAGAATTTTCTTGCTTGAAATTTATTCTTCCCCGGCTACTTCATTCACTGACTAAAGTCTAGTGTATTGTCTTTAGATGCATGTAATCTTAATGTCAAACAGAACTTCAGCGTACATATCTGTTAGTATAATTCTAATGATTCACCAATAAATAATATAAGCTGTGGCAATTATTTTCTTGTACGTCCATTTCCTCTCTAATATTCTAACAGTGTTCACTAGTTAGCTGATCCTGGATTTCCTATCCATTTTTTTTTTCTATTAGAAATCCCACTTCTCTATCAAACTAACCAATATTGTTCTTGTATCATTTCTACAGTCTGGTTGCTGTAAACCATCAAACAACTGCAACTTCCAGTATGTTAGCCCGACCAACTGGACTAGGACCCCTCAATCATCGTTAACGAATCCCGACTGCGTTACGTGGAGCAATGACCCTAATGTTTTGTGCTATAGCTGCCAATCATGCAAGGCTGGGTTGCTGGATAACATCAAGAGAGACTGGAAGAAGGTGGCTGTCATCAACATAATATTCCTAGTCTTTCTTATAATTGTATACTCCATTGGATGCTGCGCTTTTAGAAACAATCGGGAGGACAATACATGGATACGATACCCTTGAATGTTTCCATCAGATTCTGGTTTGAGTAGATATTAGTAGTACATCTCTTATCGCTGGTGTTTTTTTGCATTGTTCTAATGGTTTATTAGGTGTACAGTGCACTGTTTTCATTTTGTTTTCCAGACCTTATATATCTTGATTTTCTAGGTATATGTTGTTTACGATACCTTGTTCCATTCTCTAGTTTCGTTTCCCCTACAAATTTGTTATTGCACATACAAGAGTTCGTGCTGATTTAGCGATTCCTTATCAAACAAAGTAGTTTAACTTTGAAAATTAATAAAATCACGTGGCCCAGTTGTTTGTAGAGAATATTGCAAACCGGATAGAATATTGGAGAGCAAAAGACTCTTATTTCATTATTGAAAAATACCAACTTTCTCCACTTATGGAGAAATACTTTACTATCATCATTTTAATAAAAAATTTATTCAAAATGTGTGGAACTGTCTTTTATGTTTACTTTTTTTTTCAAAAGGTTTAATTTCACAAAATCATTGCAAATGGTTTTTGTGAAAGATATTGTTACTCTTCATTTAACAAGGCTCCAATGGTCGACCACTTGACAACCAGGGAGCAAGCCTAATCAGACCAGTACTCTATCACTATCCTATTTGGTCTAATCGAGGCTATAAAACATAGGTAGTTGAAGTAATGCATTACCTCAGTCTAGGTGCCATGTAGTGGTCGACCCTCCATGACCTAGGTAAGGCATAACCTACTATAGAGTAAATTCAAAATGATTAGCCTCTCAACTTAAGAAAGTATTTTCTTGTTCACCTCTTTCGAGAGATCTTCCATGCAAAATCTTCTGAATGATTGATGATGTGACATCACTACTACAGATGCTTTACAGTCAACTTGTCAGTCTACTCTTTAGATGTCAGTTCTAGGTCGGAGGGTGGTTGCCTTTTAGAATCATTAAATGCTCCTGAACCTAGAATCGATGGAGTGATACCTAAAAGAAGACGCATCAATTGTTGAGATGATGTCACCTATCTTTTCATCAAATGGTAATCGCTTCACCTCTTTCAATATAAAAGCTCACACTTAATGCCATTTGAAGGTAATGCAATTTTTCACTCTCAATAGTATTATTGCTCAACTCTTGTTCTTTTTATGCCTCGGTGCCCGTACACTCTTGTGGCTCACGTATTTCATACATCCCACACCAAAAAAATATCTACAAGCTAACTGACTTGACATTTGGAGTGTTTGCAACCGCCTTCCCCACTAGTAGAGATGGCCACATACTTTTAACGATTTGTCCAAAAGTGTAGTAGCTACAAGAGTAGACGTAAGTAGATTCGGGATTTGTTTACCACGTCACCGATTAGAAATCGAGGTCAACAGATAGGATCCAAAAAAATTCGCTTAATATCAAATTCAAATTTCATAATAAAAAATCTACAAAGGAAATCTCCAATTTACTGTTCAAGGACAAAAACTTTTCGAAATTTTCCCATTTGCGGGCACACTTCTCACTATGTTAAATGTAGTCTAGTTCTTCCTCCAATACACCAATTTGCTGAGGTTCGAGGCTTCTGTCAATTGCCTTCGAAATCCCTATTCATCGTGAAAGTTTGCATGATTAGTTTGGAGAGTTTGAATGTTTCTCCTAACTTCATTCTCCACTTGGACTTTGAATCTTTTAAAAGCTGGATATTTCTTTTGCCATTTGATATTGGGTTTATTGGACTAAATATATTATAATGGATTAACTCCGATGGCCTCTTGGCTCTCCATGCCTTGCCTTTGATCTACTCATGATGTTGTTTACCAACAACATACTCTTCACATACTTCGGAGGGAGAAGTAATCTTAGGAATAGTCTTCAATCCATTTAAATTCAAATGTACATAACATTCAAATTCAAATGTCCATAAAGATAATGCCAAAGTCACGTTGGATCATTTACATTGGCCATAATATAATTCTCGAGAGCTTTAATTTGCAACGAAAACAATGTGTTCAATGTCATCTTAACATGTGCTACTAGGCCCCTTTTAAGGATCATAGATTTCACTAGAATCTCCCATGATTGTATTTACGTATCTTGCAGTTGTCCGGCACTCAACATATTGTTTTTCAAGTTAAGAATACTGAAAACATTTAAATTGTCTCAATTGATGTTTTAAAAATCAACCCGAATATCGATCTGGAAAAGGAAGAGGGTCAAAGGGTCAAACCGAGATCTAACCGGGGTTGATCCGTTGATTTTTAAAAATTTAAAAATAAATAATTTACCAAAAAAAATAAAATAAATGAAAACTAAATGGGCCAAAAAGCCTAAGAAATTTCCATAACTTTATATAAATGCATAGCCCCTGAATTCAAATTCTATTATTTAAACACGTCCTCGTTGGGTCATATGACGACTTTGATTTTGTGGCTGTTAAAATTCTTCCTGTCATTTCTCAAATCTCTTGTCTCTCTCACTTCCCAGATCTCTTCTCTCTCACATATACAGTACACCTCTCACGCGCACAGGAATTGCTTGTTTTCTTTTATTGTAACTCAACTCAACTTGTTTTCTTTCATTGTAATTAGATTTTTTATTTATTAAAGTTGCTGTAATTTGATTGACCGAAAAAATGGTAGGGACTGTATTCAGCTTATTCTTAATTTTTTTTCCCTCAAAAATGATTTGACAAACCCGCATAAACTGTAACCGGTTCACCGTTTTTTGTTAAAACCAGCCAGTTACCGATTTTTACACCAGTTTGTGTAAATTGATTTTTTCACTATGATTGGACCGGATTTTAATTCGGTTTCTGGTAGCTTCCTTCAATTTGCCTCTCAAGTTTTTCTTAAGCCCTTGTTTGCTATTGATTAAAATTTAAATTTTAATCCAAGTTAAAGTCAACAATTAATTTTAATCATATATTTTATAGAATCCAAAACTTTTTAATCACGCGTTTTATAAACTTTTATCAAAATCTACTAAAAATCTGATTTTAATCTCCAGTAAACTACATCAAATTCACTAATTTAATCAATTTACCTCTCGAGTTTAAATCAATCAAATCTAAACAAGACAACTCATTATATCTTTACGTGAATTCAAATAAGTGACAACTAAATTAATTAAATGACCTAGAAATTTAATTCATGACCACAGTAGTTAAAAAAAATAAAATGTATCTCTGCCTTTTATTCAATTGTCGAATTTTACTACTAGTCTAAATCTATAACTTACCTCTCGACTCATTAAACATTTATAATTCAATGAAATAGTGACCAATTATTTCCAAGACAATCTAAGACAACAAAGAATTGAAGTAAAATCAACACATGAAAGAATTAAAATCATGAATCTTAAAAATTGAAATTAAAGGTTCACAACTAGGTTACACAACAATCGAATTAGATACACATGATTTGAGAATAAAAATACAAGAAAAGAATTGAGTACCTTACAGAATATTCAACGAATAACGAAGAAAATGGAAGATCTTGTACCAAGATCCTTCTCCAAGCCAAAAACTTGAAAAATCCTAATTTCTTGAATTTTTTCTTTTTCTATATTTTCTGTGGTGTAATCCTTGGTTTTATATGATGGAACCCACAAATCCAGTTTTTTTCGTGCATCCTAGATGTTTTCTTCATTTTAGACATAAATTTTGATGTTGCAACAATTTAAATTTTCTAGATTGGCCTCCCTCTCAAGTTTCATACATGTGCATTTTAGTCCTTCAATTTTTCTAAAGTTCAATTTCTCCCTAAAACTTATGCATTTCTTCCTATAGCTCTCTTTTGACTTGTAATGAATCTCGTGCCACACCGAACCAGTTTCAAATTAGCTCAAAATTTCCTTTTTTTTGCACCAATTGTATTCAGATCTNTCTCAAGTTTCATACATGTGCATTTTAGTCCTTCAATTTTTCTAAAGTTCAATTTCTCCCTAAAACTTATGCATTTCTTCCTATAGCTCTCTTTTGACTTGTAATGAATCTCGTGCCACACCGAACCAGTTTCAAATTAGCTCAAAATTTCCTTTTTTTTGCACCAATTGTATTCAGATCTGATTTTTACCTAGAATTTACATAATTACACTAGATTAGGTAAAAAAAAATCTGCTCAATTAGTCATAATTTATCAAGGTTAGAAGCAAAAATAAACGTGTAAAGTACACTTATCTAATATCCCGAACTTAAGCTCTTGTTTGTCCAAAGCAAGATTCTTTACTAAATCACACAAATAAACAATAATTAAATTCATTCGTTAGATAGCTCACCTTATTCACTTTAGGTTTTGAAATTGCTCGAATAATTCACAAACATAATCTAACTTGTGATACCAAAGCACGATTGGACTTTTCCAATGTACGATTGATGTACGTGTGTGCGTAGTGAATTCAATCATATAAACCTTTAGGTTGGTTATATTTCGACATACAATGGTCAATTATTTCCTCTTTCTCATGAGATGCACACCACTAAACCTCTTCTTCAATCTCAAACCTTGAATGTTCATTCTAAAGTTTATTTCATGACACATTCTTTTCCTGCTCAAGTTTTGGTTTAGTTTCACCAATTAAAGTAATCATCTTGATTTGAATGTCTTAATCTTCAAACTTCAACTAAGATAATAACCTCACTAGAAATCTAGATCCCCAAATTAAGTGTCTAATGCTTAATCAGACAAAAATAATATTTATAATTATTTTGCCACCGCCTCAGCACTATTTGGTGTATTTTCTCTCTCTATTTTTTTTCCTCACTGTGTCCCTTCTTCCTTTTTGAGATATATTTTTTTATTTTTATTTTTGTTTTTGTTTTTGAAGGTAGTTTGTACTCTACACTGGATGCAACCTTCTTTCGTGATAGACTATCTCTTCAACATTGATTATGAATATGTTATGATTACTCAAGACTAGCGACATATAACAATGTAGATAACTTTGTCCTACGTGTCACAACTAGTTCAATGTCTTTAACTGGGAAAAGTAATTTGGAATCAGATCTCTAGTTTATGGTTGCTACTTAGGTTCCAACTGTCAGTAAAAAAAAAAAACATTCTACACAAATTTTTAACTTGCACGGAATCAACACATATCTAAATAGCTCCCAACACCGAATCAACATCCCCTAAACTATCGTTTAAATTGTTTAAGTGATTGTATTTTCAGTGATGATCTCGATTTTAACAACCTAAGTTCAAATTTCTTTCAACTTATTCTACCTTAACCAATCCAAAAATAAATAATAACAATGACTATTGTGCGCAACATATTATAATCTCACATAGATAAGCATCAACATAGCTAAAGAGGTATCACCTAATCATAATTCATGAATTGCTAACAATTTCAAAGAGTATCGTCATTAGACGGCAAGGCTAAACAACTCACACAAACACACAAGCAACAAATATCAATATTCTTTTAACCATTCAAGATTTTTTGAATTATTTTATAGTATATATGAAAACGAAAATAAAAACAATCACTCACAATCAAACATAACATAACTACTTAATTATGCAACGTGTTTGTGTTATATTGAAAGGTTCTATTTGAGTTCGAATCAAACTTGTGATAAGTAAGTAATTTGTATTAGGATAAGGGTTATATAGAGTTACAATCAAAGTAGGATTAATGTTTCTAATAGGTATGAGATAAGGACAAGGTAATCATTATTATAGAACATGACCCCGACCTCTAAGGCCCTACCTCTATATATAGCCCGACCTTATTCTTTGGATAATTTGGTGAGACAAGCTCGGGATGTGGAGATCGAGTTCGGGTGTGAACCATCCATCATAGGCCCCCGTGCATCTAGATCGCAGCTACTGGTTATTTGTGTGAGCTGCAAGGAGGTGCGATAACCTGATGTCGAACTGCATTTCTAGTTATGGGTTACAGCTGGTTGCTTGACACATACCAGACACGCTTTGGGCACGCACCACACGATCTCAAATGATCGCCACGTGTCATGGATTCAAGGGTTGAGATTAAGCGACATTTGAACTTCCTAAGACCCATATAAATACCCCTATTTTTACCTTCATTTTTCAGTTTTTCAGTGTCAACTCCTAGTAAAAGTAGTTTGAGTTTGAGCTAGTGGTTTTTGTGAGCGACTACCTTAAGAGGTAAGTGTTTGAGCCTTTAAGTTATTTATTTTGTAAGTAGTATAATGTTGAGTGGTGGCGATCGAGCGATAATAATAGAGGGTCGAGTGTCAGCAGTAATCATTCTTCTGGGGGCTCGACCATTAGTAGCCTCGAGGTCCTAGGTATGTCCATCATTCCAATGGCCATACATGTTAGCTCTCACCTTGAAGGTGGGGCTATCTTGACATACACAAAGAGCCCACTAAGTACAAAGAAAATATGATTATTAAGATAGCTACGGAGTTCGGGATAATTCCTATGTGTGATGTTAGGGCCATCGAGCCAACAGAGACAGTTGTTAATACTCGAGAGGATGCGATGACTTTTTCTAGGAATACCCTTAAGGGTAAGTTTAGGTGGTCCACCTATCCTTCATCCACTTAACCTTTTTTTTTTATTTGCCCGAACCAGTTAACCCCTAATGGGTGGAGGCTCTTGATTTACTTTTTTTATCTTATGTAGATGCCTCGGGGTTGAGCCTAGGATCAATCTCTTGAGGTTGTTTTTTGACATGAAGTTCTCATTGGGGTACAACTATTTCATGTATTTATCTACGAAGGGGGGCTTAGGATGTTTGAAACCTCGAGCTTTCTTCGAGGTTGGAAATAATGTTTCTTCTTTGTAAAGCCTCAAGATTTCGACCATCCTTTTAGATCGAAATGGGAAATCCCTGATAAGGAAAGATTCAACGAGGTTCAGGAATACCCCAAGGCTTTAGAAATGGATAGGCCGAAGCTAGTAAGAGTCATCGAGGGTACGATCTTTTCCTTTATGTGCATTTTCTTGTATTACTCCGACCTTGAGATCGAGATAATGCCTTTTATTTCTTTTTGAAGAATTAGAAATGTCTTTTGATCCTTCTAAACTCCTCGCCAACGTTCATCACAAGGTGAAAGACATGAAGTCAAAGGCTCATGTCCCGTCCAAGGGGAAGAAGAGGCCAAGGGATACTGTCACCACGTCCAAGCAGTGTTGGACATACCTCGAGGTCAAAAAGCCTGATCCTATCACCATGTCCAGCTCCACATTCAAGTGTTCGGCCTCCACCTCTTAGGGTATGCCTGAGATTGTAAACCTGGATGACGATGTCATCCCTCCAAGCTTGATGGATGAATATGCTCAATGCTCATTGATCCTGAGCATTGTGAACAAATATGTTGATAAGGTCGAGCATCACGAAGGGGTAAAGACCCTTGAACTACTAAACTTAAAGGTAAAATCTCATTCTTAAGTTCTTGTTTTTATATCTTTTGTGCTCAACTTGACATTGGCCTTGTTTATCCTTTTTAGACCTTGAGCGTGGCTCGAGGCTTAGCCTTGAAAGGCGTGAGCACTTCACGCAAGATGGACGAGCTCAATGAGGAGAACGAGCAGAACAAAAGGCATATTTGCGAGCTCGAGGTAGAGTACGACCTAGCAAGGATCGAAACTCAAAAAGCTCAGGACCAAGTTGGTGCTGAAAAGGATGAGGCTAAAGAGGCCAAGCTCGAGCTCATACACACAAACAAGGGCTTCGAGGATGAATTACTAGAGCTCAAGCTCAAGCGGTGGAAGACTTTAAGAAGTCAAAAGAGTTCGGGACGCTATTGAAGCCATACGGGTCAGGCTCCTATTATTATGGCCTGAGGCTTGCTCGTTTGTTTCTGTAGACCAAGCTACCTGATGACTTGAAGCCCGTCGTCGAGGAGCTAAAATTGGTCAACAAGCTCACGAATGAGCTCAAGCTTTCGGCATTCGAGATCGAGGATGGAGATGAAAAAGGGGAGGAGGTTGAGACTCCTAATTAAGGCAATCCTATAGACACCCCTGACATAGATTAGGCTTTCGACCCCGAGCTTTCTTTTATATTTTTGGAAATGCAACGAGTATATTGCCCGATCTGGGTTTATTTTTTGATTTCAATGATATAGGTCGATGTTTTGTCTTTTTTAATGCATTTGTTACTTATTATGCTTGTACATTTAATACAAATCGAGCTAGAGTAAATGTTGAGCTGTTAATCTTAACAAGAGAAGTTCAAGTTTTATAGCTCTGAAAAGTACATAATTGCTCGAGTTATTGGTGTCGAGGCTTAATAGTCTAGAGGCTCAATGGCATTGAGTACAAATAGCTCGAGCTTTTGGGAAATCTGCAATATTTAATAAGTAATGCTCGAGCATGCAACTTGGCCATTATTTTGGGCAAGTAGCTCGAGTTTTTTTGCAAAATTTGTATTATAACACGTAAAGCCCGAGCATGTTACTTGTACATTATTTTTGACAAGTAAATCAAGCTTTTGTAGAAGCTGTAATATTTAATAGATAGAGCTCGAGCATGTTACTTTGCTATTATTTTTCACGAGAAGCTCAAGCTTTTATAAAAGCTGTAATATTTTAAAGCTTTGACAGATCGGGCTCAGGGCTATTTACATGCACAGAACACGACCATGCTTTGAGAAATGGCCAAATATAATAATAAAGTGTTGCCATTTTCTGGCTTGGTGAGAACTGGAGGTGTTGCCAATGTTTGTTTGTGTTTTTGGAAGGCTAAATTACATTCCTCATTCTAATCAAAGCTTTGGTTATCTCTAAAAACTTTGAAGAAGGGAAAACACCTGTTTGCTGCTCGAGATACAAATCCGTTCAGAGTTGCCCCCTACCCATTAATTTCTGAATGTCCCTTTTGTTTTTAATTGGTTCCATATATACCAAGGCCTGGATCTTGTCAAGATTGGCATCTATCCCTCTGTGTATGATCATGAAACCTAAGAACATGTATGATGTCACCCCAAATGCACATTTGTAGGATTAAATTTCATATTGTATTCCCGTAATGTAGCAAATACCTCCTAAAGGTCAGGAATATGGCAATTTACTTGCTTAATTTTAGCTACCATGTCTTCCACATATGCCTCAATGTTCTTCCCTATCAAGTCAGCAAAGACCTTATTGATAAGTCTTTGATATGTTTCTTTTACGTTCTTAAATCAGAAAGACATGACCTTGAAACAGTATATGGCTGAATCGGCCATAAACGAGGTCGTTTCCTAATCCTCTTCAGCCATGAAGATTTGGTGATATCCAAAGAAAGCATCCAGAAAGCTGTATAATTTATGACCTGACGTTCTGTCAACAAAATTATCAATTTAAGGTAGACAATAGCTGTCTTTAGGGCATGCTTTGCTTAAATCAGTGATGTCAATGAAAACTAACCACTTTTCCCTGGCTTTCTTGACAAGAATGACGTTGTCGAGCCAATCAGGATATTGAACTTTTCCGAATGAAGTGTGCATTAACGAGCTTAGAAATTTCTTCTCGTATGACCTCTTGCCATTTTGGTGCAAACTGTCTCTTCCATTGTTTGACAAGTCTTGCATCTGGATTTACATTAAGTCTATGCATTGCAACTTTAGGGGTCAATTCTCGACATGTCTTCAACTTTCCAAGCAAATACGTCAATATTGTGAGAGACAACTGATAAGTTCAGCCATGGTTGTAGCGTCAAGATCTTGACCAACAATAACTTTTCTGCCAGGTTCGAGCTCGACTTCTGCCAATTCTTCCACTGAGGTAAGTTTCCTACAATGCTCAAGATCAAGCTTGAGCTCTAAAAGTTGCATGACATCAGCTTTTATTTCTCGAATGCTAGTAACATAGCATTGTCTGGCCATAGTTTGACTTTCCCGAACTACCCCAACTCCATTACTTGTAGAAAATTTTATTACTAGGTGAAAAGTTGAGACAATAGCTTTTACTCTATTAATTAGTGGCCTTCTAAGTATGGCATTGTAGGCTATTCGAGTACGAACTACCTGGAAGGTTGTGATCTGTGTTACATGTTTCCCTTATGATCCGAAAGTGAGAGGCAACCCAACAATGCCTTCTGGGTGATGACTTTACCATCGAACCTCTGAAGGGAGGTTTTAACCTGCTTAA
The DNA here is from genome assembly GCA_903798345.1 of Fraxinus anomala. Classification (NCBI taxonomy): domain Eukaryota; kingdom Viridiplantae; phylum Streptophyta; class Magnoliopsida; order Lamiales; family Oleaceae; genus Fraxinus; species Fraxinus anomala. The sequence goes on from CAIGRN010026962.1 coordinate 17,819, forward strand.
GTTGTCCAGCTACAATACCCATCTAAATGAAAGCCTCAGGGGATAATACATTAGCTGGGCTTCTAGTATCCACTAGAATTATTTTACCTCAAAACTAGCAATGATCGCCGATATGACTAAGGTATTATCATGAGGAAAAAATATGTCTTTTGAGTCCTCTGATTCGAAAGTGATGTCTTCCATAATACCAAGATATGTGGTTGAAATTGATGGATACTATTTAGCGTATTGTTTACATCCACTGCTCGAGTCCCCTCCCAAGGTCGTTCCTCCAACGATGATATTAATGGTGCCTGCTATTGGTTGCTTATTTTCCCTATCTTCAGGAGCCTTATCCTTATTCTGATTGTTCATGTGACGTTTTTCATGGCTGACATATGACCCAGAAAACCCCTTTTGCTGAGAGCTTCAATTCCTCATTTCATGGCGAACCAATCTTCGGTCATGTGCCAATGATTTTGATGAAAATCGCAATACTTATTTTTATCACTGGTATCAGGCGGAGCTCGCAGCCTTGGAGGCCATTTAAGCTCTTTAAGGTCTTTGATCTTCATCAAAATTTTAGACCTCGTGGTATTCAAGTGAGTGAAGGATATCAGAGGGGGTCTTACCTTGGCTTACCCTAAGAAGGATCCGGATGTAGGTTAGACTCATGCGGCCTTTTCTGCTCGGGCTTATTGGATGATGGGGTATCTCTCCTTGGAAACATGATTTTCTCCATGTTAATGTATTTCTGAACTCGGGTAAGTAGGTCGGTTACTGACTTGGGATGGGTCTTTGACAGAGACATCTTAAATGCTTCATACCTTATGGCATATGTTAAAGCAGAGACTGTGACTGTGATATGTAGATCGGGAATTTGAAATCTTTCTTTATTAAACATAGTCATGAAATTGTGAAGTGTTTCATTAGGTCCTTGACCCATCTGTATGAGAGATGCAACATCATCCTGATACGTTTGCTGCTTGCAAAGGAATCGAAGAATTTATAGGCCAAGTTTGAAAAAGAAGCCATGGAATTGGGGTCCAATGTGGAAAATCGATCCCTAACCACATTAGTATGTGTTTGAGGAAAGGCCTTGAACATTACTACATTAGGTGCAACTTGCAAGTTCATGACGTCTATGTATATGTTGAGATGATTATGGAGTCGGTTGTCCCATCGTACTCCTTTACGCGATGATATATAAATCCGTCCGGTAGAGGGTATGATAAGACTTTAGGGATAAAATAGGTGTTAGGGGTGAACCCTGTTGTTCCCAGAGTATTCTGAAGCATACTTGCCACGATCTCGTCCTGAATATTCCTAGCAAGATAGACAGAGTCTATCGTAATTGATCTCGATCTCGAGGTCATATAAAGTATGCCCAAAGTTTCGACATCACCGTTGTCAGGACATGGAGTTTGAGCTTGAGCATCCACCATAAGACCACCCTGTGGTGGTGGCGCTGGGTATGGATTTATTTGATTCACAAACTGAGTTTGCGTGGCCACTTGTTGGCAGGGCTCCTCAAACGCTCCAGGAGCAACAGATGCTGGTGTAGGTGTTGGTTCTCCTAATGATACCTATTGCGGAACTCGATGATCTTCAGTGGCGGCTAATTAGGAGCAGAAGAACTTGATGGAAGATGTCCTAGAGGTGTGTTAACCATAACTTTTGGTAATGTTTCCTACAGACGGCGTCGTTGATACAACCAAAAATCTGGACATGCTAGATCTCAAACATGATGCTTGAATACTGCACTAATTGATCTTCAATACCTGAAATAAAGGCATCGATGTGTGTCATTATCGCCACTCCGATACTTAAGTTAGATAGAATTTATGCGAAAAGCTATATTCTGGGAATTATGTAAAAGAATACCTGAATATGAACTTTGGTAATGTATATATAGATGTTGGTGATGGAATTCTAAAAGGATCAAACCACATGTAGTCCTTATCCTTATCATGCAACGTGTTTGTGTTATATTGAAAGTGTTCTATTTGAGTTTGAATCAAACTTGTGATAACTAAGTAATTTGTATTAGGATAAGGGTTATGGAGAGTTACAATCAAACTAGGATTAATGTTTCTAATAGGTATGAGATAAAGACAAGGTAATCGTTATTATGGAACATGATCCCGACCTCAATATATAGCCCGACCTTATTCTTTGGATAATTTGGTGAGATAAGCTCGGGCTGTGGAGATCGAGTTTGGGTGTGCACCATCCTCGTGCACATCAATGCCTATAATAGGGCGCTTCGACCAAGGAGATGAAGCCACTTGCTTCTTCATCCAACGGATGCCACTTCATTCTATACACTCAAGATTATTTATTCCCTCTCTAGTTTTTGTATACTCAATATTGTTTTTTAGTTTGTTCTTTAAATTGTGTTGTTTACTCAAGTTGCTTGAATATTTGATTGGCTCACGTCCAAAGAATATCCCTCCAATATCCGTTACTTGCCAGTTGTTCCTCCATGTGGACCAGATTAGGTTTATGTGGACAGAGTGGGGGCTCGGGATTCGGTTGAAAACATTATTTAGCCTTTGACCTCAATTTACATATAAAAAAAATTTCAACAAAATACTTGTATTGCTATTTCTTATTTTACCCTTCCAAACTTATGAAAGATTTCTTCTTCCCATTTGGTTAAATCAATCAATGACCACCCAACTTTATATTTAGTATCACTATGATCACCTAATTTGATTTTATTTCACAATGGCCACACAATTTTATATAATATTTCATTTTAACCATCCAATTTCATATAACATTTCACAATGGCCACTTAACTTATTTTCACAATTTTCACTAATTTTAAAAGGGGTAAAACTGTAATTTTGCATTATCCATAAAATAAATAAATAAAAAACAAAAATGATATTATAAAAAAATAAAAAAAATATTTAAAATATGTTACTTAAAAAAATTTTATTTAAAAAAATGTTTTAAAAATAAAAACAATTATTTTAAAAAAAAGTTACTTAGAAAAATAAAATAAAATAAAAGATTATTTTAAAATAAACGTTTAAAAAAACATTTTTTTTTCAAATTTATTTCATATATATAATCCAAAATTACTGTTTTACCCATTTTAAAATTAGTGAAAATGGTGAAAAGAAGTTGGATAGTTATGGTGAAATGTTATAGGAAATTGGATGATCATGATGAAACGTCATATGAAATTGGATGATCATAGTAAAATAAAATCAAAGTTAGTGGATATGGTGACACTAAGTATATAGTTGGATGGCTATGATGACACAAAATCAAATTGGATGACCATTTGATACTAAGTATAAAATTGAGTGGCCATTGGTGAATTTCACCCTCTTCCCATTTCTTTTCTTCCCCTCGATCGGCTTTTCTTCTCACTCTCTCTCAATCAAAGCTAAAATCTGCAAAATCAAATAGAAGAAATTTCAAATATATCAATTTGCTCCTCAACACAAATGAACAGTGATATTCAACATTAAGAAAAAAAAAAAATCCCAAATCATTAGAGCTCTTCAAAAATCTGTGTTGAGGTAAACTATATCGTTCTTCTTCAATTTCGAAAATCTAATATTGGTTTCTAATATTGATTTTATGGAATTGTAGGCAATTTTATTTTTCTAGGATTAAAGTAACTTTTTCATTTTGATTTTCCTTTCCCATATTTTGATGAATTCTATTTGGGTGGTGTATATGATTAATGATATATTCTTCTTGTGTTGGAGAAATTAGGGATTTTAGATGAAATAAAGGCTTTAATGAAAAGGAAGAGGTCTGAATTGACGAAGAAGACAATTTGAATTGTTGGAAAGTCATGTGAATCAAATAATTTTAGGATAATTAAGAAAATAAGAATAATGGAAGTTTATTTACTATGAAAATTGGAATAAATGTACCATTAATTTTTAGTTAAGAGAGAAAGATAAGAAAAACATGATTTAAAGTTTCTTGCATGATTAGAGTTGCAGCTTTTTGAGATTATCAAAGCAAGTAATTTTCAATTTCTTAAACTAGTTTATTGCATTTCCTTTCTTTCAATGAGTACATGACATTTACATGATTTCTTTCATTTAATTGTGGTATGAAGGCTTCGTCAAGTTAAAATAGGCCTAGTAATTCTGAATGGGACGCTTAGACATTCATTTTTTTTTTCCGTTTGAGAACCAAATTTTATTCATTCATGTTTATATTAATCTGACAAAAGTTTGAGGTCAGATATTCAGCAAACCAAATTTATATGACTTCAACCTTTTTTTTGTTATTTGTTGTTTTGTTGTTTAGAATTGAAGTTTCTGATAAAAGTTATTTGTCTATCATTTCTACTAATGTATTTTTTTTTACAAGAGTTAATTATTGAAGAATGTAATAACTTTTGATATTACATCATCGAAGAAAATTCTCTTTGATGTCTTCAACTGTTAATCGTGGAGTTCTCATTGAAAGAAAACTTTAGAGGTCTGACTAGTTGCCAATTGACATACACGAGAAGCCCTCCATTTTTTTTAGCTACATGCCAATCGATTTTTAAGAGAGAGACGTATTTACATTTTTCAAAACCTAATTTTGAAACTTAACATAATTTTTGTGATACGTTGCTATATATTGTACACAGAAATGTCACAATCATCTAATGAAGAGATCTTCTGATCCTTGGGACATTAGTTTAGTAAACACGATACTATACTCCTTACAAGTAATTATTAAGCTTTTTAACTTCCTAGTATAAATTCAATATTTAGCTATTTTTATTAGTTGTCCTCCACTGTATAGAGCAATTTGACCAAATCTTCATTTTCTATCAAGATTTGATTAAATTGATTTAACTTGTGATATCTCAGTATTTGGTGAAGCCTTCAATCAAAGACAATACGAGGCTCGTAGATCGGTACCGCACAGTGACATTAGGGCTATTGAATGTGCTGACTTTAATAGTCAGGTACATTTTTTCCTTCTTGACTAAACTTGGTTATTTTTATTCTCATATTGTGACATACTTTGCTTCTTTGCGTCTATGAAGGTGGCTGAAAAAGTGAGCTCCGTCAAATAATACAAGATATAAAGGGAGATAGAACAAAAGATAACTAATTTTGAGAAGATTTTATAGTTGATTCTTACATTTTTTTGAACAACTGTTTTGATAGTTAGTTGGCTAAAGAAGAAGTTAAGAGGCTAAGGAAAGAGCACATCCTAAAGGATTGACCCGTGACCAAATTATCAACTTATTAACTCTAGTACTTTTTGATTTGTATTTATATGTTGTGAGTGTATACTATAATTTGATTTCAACTTATTATAATGTATGTTCAATGTTGAATTTTTTGTAGCAGTTGATACCCAATTTTACTTTAAAATTTGTGTTTTGTGAATGCTTGTTTATTTTTTCAGGTTGATTTAGTTTATACTACAAGTTGTCGAATTCTTTCAAAAATATTGACTCTAATTATTTAGAAAGACCACAATTCGTTTTAAGAAAAAACAATAAGAGTTGTTTTGAAAGACGGTAGTCTGTCTAAAACAAATATAGTCAATAATTAATATTTTTGAAAAAAATCAACATTATCTCCTTGTTATATGAACTAATTCAACTTGAAAAAATTAACCAACATTTATAAACGGAAAAACGACTAAATTCTTTTTAGGAAAAAAAAATGACTGCAGTTTTTTTAAAACGACTGGAGTTATTTTCCTAAAATGACTTTAGTTGTGTAAAAAGACTAGTCTTATCGAAAAATTACTGAAGTCGTTTTGAAAGACTTGTAGTCGTTTTTCTATGAATTTGTAATTAAATTTGCTATCTATATTTGGTTTGAAAGACTTCGATTATCATCGTACTCCACTATACATTGTTCACTCTAGTCGTTTTCCTCCACAGTTATTTTTATGAAAAGACTAGAGTAATTTGAAACGACTCGTAAAAAATGACTATAGTGAGTCTTTTTGAAAAACTATAGTTGAAATCAACTAGAGTAATTTAAAAAGACTCTAGTCTTTTCGAATAATAACTCGAGCCGTTAGAAATACTTTTAGTCATTGTTTTATGATTTGTTTAAAAACGTATAAGAAGGCGAACATCATTATAATGATACATTGCTTAAGTATATGTTGTATTTGATTTTCAAGTATACGACTTATAATTAATTTGAATAAGTTAAGATGAGATTAAACACGTAACCTTATGATCAATGTTTGATTTCAACCTATTTCGTTCAAAAATATATAGGAAGACGAACTTCGTTTATACAATTCGTTGTGCTCCACTAATAATATTCCAATTTACCGTAATTAGTTTCAAAGTATGCAACTTACAATAATTTATAATGCAAGATGAGATGCAAATCATACTTCTAATATTATAGATTGTGTTTAGTTTGGACCTATTTAGTTCAAAACGAATAGGAAGAAGCACTTCATTATATTTAACTCATCGTAGTCTGCTAATAATGTTCAAGTGTATCATATTGATTTCTAAGTATATGCTTTATAATTGATTTGGATAAATTAAATCATAATGTATAACATTTTAAACCGTGTTTGGTTTGTTTTCAAAATATTTCATTTTAAATTGTAACAAAAAACAAGTATATTGTTCACGAAAATATGTTTCGAATTTAAATTACCGCAAGTGCACGGTTCGTTAACGAGTAATAAAGTGAAAATCCTAAAATTTCGAGTATCGTTACCACAAGAATTGATTTAACTTGATGTTTATTATCG
>CAIGRN010026964.1:0-25655 GCA_903798345.1 Fraxinus anomala
AATACTTTTCCAAGCATAAACCAACTCAATTGGTTTATGTGATTATGTATCTGTTAATGGAGAGATTAACAATCGAGTTAATGGCATAACTCCCGGCGTGTTAATTCTCCATTACAACATGTTTATTTATTCATCTTCCTCCCTTACAGACACAAAAATTTCTCTTCTCCACATAAAATTTTATCTCGTCTGCATACCTAATTTTCACTTTCTATCAAGGTCTTGGTGGTGACAGTGTTCAGATATTGAGTCAGTTCGCAGGAGTAGCATTTGCAGTGCTTAGACTTTACTGATTTTCTGTTGTATCGTGAGAAAGAGACGCTCGAACTAAAACCTCAAGTACCTAGGTGAGGGGGTGAATCTATTTTAATGAAACTGTGTTTACACATGCTTCGATTTCAAAGTTCATTCGTTCTTTTGTTATTTCCTGTAATTTTAGATTGTTCATTCAGTTTTTTTAATGTAATTAATAAAATTATTTAATTTATAATATTTTAATTAACATAAACTGATATAAGAAAGCTCTTTTATAAGAAGTAAAAACCCTGCCAAATGAACCATTCAGATTCGTACAATGTGACTCATGTACATATTATACATTGTATTTAGCAATAGGACAAAATGTGAGGTCCAATTGTCTAAATAGAGCTTTATAAACCCTTGATGCCAACTTTATATGATAATTGATTCATATTAACAAATTCGTGGTTTTGAAATGCTTGAAAAGAGCTTTATGAGTCCTCCAATAGATGGTCTTATGCAATAGAACAATGTTATTCAACATAAGTGATGTTCGACATCAGTCTAGATGATAACGGTATTCATGTTGGGGAATAATCCAATCAAACGCGCAACGTAAAGATAAAAAAAAAAAAAAAATTCAAAATGACTTAGAAAGAGAAAAATATGAATTTAATGGGGTTTAGCAAATCACAAACAACCACAAGAGAATGACACTTTATTAGATGAAAAAATTCACAATGCAATATTTTTTTTACCCTTTCAACTTCTCCCTACCCAAAATGAGAACTCTCAATGTATGACGTCCATCCACTCGTACTAAATTACTAGTTTTTATTTTCTATCGATATCCATTCGACCACGAGCTCACCATTACAACCTCTATTTTCTCATTCTATCCATGTGCAATTCGCTTCGCATTGTTAAAATATTCCACGCACATTATAAATTTAGCCCAGTTGGTGATGATTAAAATTAAATTTTTAGTAGATGATCTGATTGCATCAAACTGAAGACGAGTGAGCCGGATACAGCTCCAATCAAAGTAGAGGGACAAGAAGTGAAATTAACCCAGATTATATTTCCCTGACACGCCTGTTTGCTTTGTGGAATAGATTTCAGTCAAATCGGTGACATTTCAACCCCACCTCCCAAACAGACCCATACATATTTTCGTCCCCAAAATCCCGAAAATTCATTCTCCTTCTCCTGCTACATTTTCGCTGAAGGTAAACCTATTTTCCTCGATTTTTTATTTTTCTTCGTTAGATATTTATAGATATTATTCGCTTCAATGCATGACTATATTGCAATTAATTTTATGGTGATTATGTTTTTTAATTCGAGCATCGACCATTATCAGATCTGCTTCTGATCGTCGTTCAATTTTAGTTTTAGGGTTTCTTTTGCTTTAGAAATTGAGCCTCCCTCTTTGTTTATTGTGGAAAAATCTGGTTCATTTTCCTCATTCTCACTTGAAAGGCTGCTTTATCTTTCAGTCTGCATTTTCGTGCCAAGTTTGCATGTATAGGTTTTGTCTTTGTGAAACACTGGGCGATCATTTGATTCAAGTGTTTTTTCTTTATAGTTGTAGGATTTTGAAGTTGATTGATTTTTAATGGAGGGTGTTGGAGGGGATGGTTCCTCAGCAGCAGCGGCAGCACTGAACCAACGTAGACATGAAGTATCAAAGCTTTTCCAGTACTATTTAGATAAATCTACCCCACATGCTCTTTATCGGTGGATTGGTACTGCCATTTTAGTATTTGTTTTCGGCTTGCGGATCTACTATGCTCAAGGGTTTTACATTATTGTGTATGGATTGGGGATCTATATCCTGAATTTGCTCATTGGCTTTTTGTCCCCTCTTGCTGACCCCGAGCTTGAACCTTCGGATGGACCTATGTTGCCCACTAAGGGTTCAGATGAATTCAAGCCTTTCATTCGCCGCCTCCCAGAGTTTAAATTCTGGTATTATTTATAGCAATCTTTAGATTGCTTTTCTATTATTCTGTCACCATGAGGCTTGACTCTAATCTGATATTACTGTCCTGCAGTTATTGTGGTATGCTTGTGACTTTTGCTTTACTACTCATCTATAAAATTGAGTTTTTTGAGATGGCAATGGAGTGCAACCACAATAGGGCATTTCCTCGCTCAACTAGAGAAAATCTCAACATCTACTCTTATTTGATTTATTATTGTCCGTGTTGCCTTTGCGTTGTGGTAAATCGTCTCTGTAGTCAATGTCTTATGAGTGGATGTTTTGTCAATGATCAAATTATGAACGGAAGCTTTCTACATGGTTTTTCTCATTTTTTAAAATGTAATATTTCATTCCTGGGACTTTCTAAAACGCTTCTTGAAAATCTATTGCTGACATCATGAATAATGTTTTCATTTACACATGGCGGACTCTATTTCTGTTCTTTTGAAATGGCCTATAGAGCATCTGCTAATGGCATCTTCTACTCTAGTCATGTCCAATATCTAGATCTGGATTGAGTTTCTTGGTCCTTTTCTTTATCCAGGCTAGATATCTCCATACCTCCCATATATTATGTAACAAATTGCTGTTTCACTTTCAAATTCTTTCCTCGAAGTTACATTATTCACTAATTTTTAATAGCAAGATTATTAAGTGCTCTAGTTTCCTTTAATAAAATTTAGTTACTGGCTACTGCTGTAAAGCTTTTGGGGTGCTTTCACCACATTGAATCTGTAAACTTGCTGTATTAATAATGTTAATATCTTATATCCTTGAATACTCATTTAAGGAATCCCACGAGTGATGGTCATAATGTTTCTTATTTTTATGGTTCAGGTATGCCATCACCAAGGCTTTCTGTGTAGCATTTTTTATGACCTTCTTTTCGGCCTTTGATGTCCCTGTCTTTTGGCCCATATTGTTGTGCTACTGGATTGTTCTTTTTGTACTTACAATGAAGCGCCAAATTATGCATATGATCAAGTACAGATACATCCCATTCAGTATTGGAAAGCAGGTGAGCTCCTTTAAATATCACTAATGCTGTTGCTAGAAATAGGTCCTTTTTTATGATTGTTAGTGTAGCTTGTTAGTACTTGAGGCAGCAATGAACCAAACAGAATGGAGAAGGATTTATATAGTTGACCCCATACTTATTGATATAAAACTTCTTGTAGCCTATTAGTTGTTCAGGCTTACCAGTTAGACTGCTTTAAGAGTTTCTTACGGTCTCGTTTGGGTCGTGGAGTTGTTGGATATTTGGGTGGACTTGTAATCTAGATTTCATGAAATGCAACCAAACACTGGATACGCTGGACTAGTTATCAATACCAATTAATCCTTTAAACCATGAGCTCCTTTTTAAGTTTAAATGTTTATTTTTTGCTTTGTAACAGAAGTACAGTGGGAAGAAAGCTTCTGCTAGCCCCAGCAGCTCCCGAGCAGACTGAAGTTCTTCTGGTTAAACAAAATTGAATGCAGAGAAATTTAGTTGATGGGAGTAATAGGAGGGGGCCGAATGAGAAACCAGCACTGGCTTTGCAGATTTTAGTTAATGAGATTTGTATTTATAAAAGTTTAGAATGGACCTGAATACGGAGTTAGAAGTATTATAGTTCAATTGTGCGCCGTTATTTGATTACCGTTGCCAAATTGTATGCAGGAGAAAAGTGCAGAAAACATTTTTTGACACTGTGGAAGATTCTTTTGTGATTGCCAGTCTGTTTCATGCTTGCATAAGATTGAATCTTGTACTTAATTAGGACCTGATGGAGATCACTGCCATCCCTGACCCTACTTTGCTTTGCATCAAAAAAAATAGTGGGATGTTTTCTTTGTGTTTTGAGTTTTGAATTCATTTTAGGTTTTGTGTTTTGAATGTCCATTTTAAGATTGTTGAATATGTATTTTTTTGGTATTTTGAAGAATTGTTTTGAAAACACCCAAACCGCGTTTTGAAAATTTTGGTTTGATTATAACTTTCTTTTTAAATTTTTAACTTGTTTTCAAAAATGCGTATTCAAAAATAGGAAAGAGATCGCGTTTTCATTGTTTTGGAAAATGAAAAATAGAAAACGGTTTAAAAATAGTAAAGAGAACATGCTATAAACTTTTTTGGAGACTGAGTACAATGTTGACCTTGATGTTTGTTACCGAAAGATTCTGATAATGACCATAAATGGGCGTGATTGGTGTATCAAACTCGATAACAGTAGATACATGATAACCGAAATGATGTGAGATGTTTGTTCATTGTGTAGTAATGTCTGTGTACCAATATGCGAAATGATTCTTTTGTGGGGCCGCTTGGTGCAATATATTAATTAGCGATATACTTCCTCTGCCTTGAAGCAGCAATTTATTTTCTTTGTATGGCAAAGTATGAGAGAGAAATTAAAGACAGTCCCTGTTTGATGTAGTCACAGATCATATTTTCAGACTTTAAGTCGATTTTAATAAAAGTAATAGAAATTTAAGGTTGAAATTTGATAAAGTTGGTGATGTTATGAAATATGTTGTTAAAATTAATTGTTGCTTTTAATTTGAATAGTAATCAACAGTTTAAGTTCAAAAAGTGTACACGTACAGGAATTCAACAGGGAAATGCACAGGAAGATAGCTATTGGGAGCTGCCAAAAACTTTTTGGCAGTTGCCATTCACAGGAAGACGTGTCTATTTTCTCGTTGAATTTCATGTACTCATAGCACATCTCATTTAAGTTACACCGTATATGGGCGAACATCTTGTTCTCGAACTCGGGGACAATCAGTCATGGTCAAGAGAAGGTCCAAGAAGGCGAGGATCACATAGAGAAATCATTCGAGGTTATAAACATATTATACAATCTGTTTTCAAAAGTCTTAAGATTAATAGAAATGGTTATATAACAATAGAAGGTATATACACAACTAAAGAATGTCTAATCAATTATAAAAAATAACATGTGATATAGATAAAATTATTTCAATTTTTCCAAAATAAAGATTCAAATCTCTCAATTTGGTTTCTTAAGAATGGTTGAGCCCCTTTTAAACCGAGTTGGTGCGGGTCTTAGCCAACCTCTCCCTCCAATCATGTTCTTGTTCAGGAATAGAGAAGCCTCCTCATTTGATAAATTATGTGACCAATTTACCCTTTTTGCTCTATTAGCCCCCGGACCGAAACACTTGTATTCACCATAATATACTAAACTGTCATATAATAGCAGAGTAGAGAAGTAAGTTTCATTAGTAGGAAAAAAAAAAAAAAAGTAAAATATAAAAATAGATCGTGATATGTACCTTTGCTTGTTTTGGTCTCCCCAATCATTCCATCCTTCCGACTGTACGACACTAGACATGTATGACAGGGCAAACACGACCCTCGAATAGGAACCCCATGGTCTTCCAAGTAGAGCGCCTCCATTTCCATTTCCAGTTATTTTACAACCTAAGAACACAAAGCCAGTATTCTCTGTTGGAAACTCTCTCTTTTGTGCAGTGATGGCTCCATTTCCGCCCGAAATTGAATGAAGATGGCACCTCTGTCCGTACACGAAAAAATAATAATCAAATATCACTTTTAACATACATTTGCTATATTAGATTGAACATGATTAAGGGTTCGTTTGGTTGAGTTTCTGCTTTTGCTTCTGCTTCATCTACAAAGAGTTTTCTTAAGAAGCTATCTTACGTCACCTTTCTCGAAAAGATTTTATAGAAAAGGATTTCCAGAAAATTATCCAAACATGTTCACAAAGTAACTTATTAGTCTCAGAAGCAAGAAACGACTTTTGATTTTCAAAAGTCATGCCAAACGGACTCTAAATTTATTTGATAGCTCACTTCGAAAAGAGAGGCTGCATTTCCAAATATGAAATCAGTAGCTCCTTCGATGTAACAATTTTTGTAGTAGTGTCGACCTGCATCATCTAGTAGAGTATCTTGATAGGAGAGGATTCTGCAACCATAGAATGCAACTCTATCTCCCGTAACACTCAATGCAACACCTTTGCCTTTTTTTCCATATGTATTCTGTAAATAACCCATCATCGATTGGATTTCGAAATTATTTGGGAATCACCAATAGAATTTTTGATAGATTTTAAATTTTTAGAGCACCTGAAATGTTAAATATCGTCCAACAAAATCGGAAGCTGATACTTTGACTGTTGGTGAGTTAGAAAGTACATCTCCTCCATCATTCCATGTTATAACAGTGGTCGAGGCATGAGTTCCACTCAGTGAAATGAAGGGCTTATCAGCAGGCACAACAATCTTTTCTCTGCTCGAGTATAACAATTATTGTCAAATAAAAATGAGAAAAACGAGTTAATGACATGTTTGATATGAAAGATTGGATAGTACTGGATGGAGAGGAAAATACATCTCCACTGGAGACCCTATTCCACTTTAAATGAAAACATGGGCGGTCCTTAGAGGACCAAATTAACCTGATAATATCGTTTAAGTTTGACTGATCGTTTCATCAAGAAAAGAAAAAAAGAAAAATGGGTTGTTCATGCACCATTACTATGACTATCGAGTATAGGATATAAATCTCTTCAATATAAGGAATTTAGAACAAACTTGTATGTTCCAGGCTTGACCCAGATAAAAACCAACTCCGAATTGTTCGATGGAACGGAGTCAATCGCATCCTGTATTTTTGTAAAGTCTCCTTTGCCAGACTGATCAACCCTAATAAGAATGGCAGTGGACATGTCTCGATGACCAATGGTGCTTGAGTTTGCCATGATCAAACAGCAAAAAATCTTCACCACTAGCATAGCACAACCATAAATATTCAATGATTTAGGTCCCATGTGCATTTTTTTGCAAGGGTGAATTCCTTTTGATGATTAGAAAAATGAGTTTCTGAACTTATGAAGAAAATTGGATTATTTGAGTTTCTTAAGGTTGTGGGCTTACTATATATACAAGGGATTCTGAGATATCGTCAACGAAATTGGTGGCTGATTACTTGTGATTTAATCTAAGTTGGTGAACTTCACGTAGGAATGTATCAGCACTTGCCGGCGGTGGCGCCGCCACAACACAAGTAGATAAATGATTGTTTTGAAAATGCACAATGCTCAGACATGCTTTAAACTTTGTCCATCTCTTATTTGAAAACGATTCGATTGGCATGGCTTTTGAAAAATCAAAAGCTCTTTTGTGTCTAATCAGTTGCTTTTAAATATGTTTGAATTGATGATTTTCTGAAATAATTTGTCTGACTAGAAGATGATTTAAGATAACCTCCTCAAGAAACCCTTTTATAAGTAGAAACAAAAGTCTTGTCAAAGACACCTTAAGTCTTTTAAAGCGAGCTAACGGGTCGAGTTTAATATTTTATGAATGCATTTTCGCAGTTGGTGGAATGCAAAGAGTGAAAATTACTCAAGTTGATGACTCTTCATTCCTAGCCGCCTATCGTAACTGATATTCAAGAAGTTGCTTAACCATTATCCTGCAGAAGCGGATGTCGTTTTATTATATTTATGTTTAATTAATAACTAATTAATGGTCAAAAATTACTGTTTATTAATTATATATACTGATCAAATGGATGTAAACGAGGAAGATGAACCAAGTCAGTAGCTTGTAAACGACACAATTAAAGCTTAAGTTTATTATCTTCTTACCGTGAAACGGAAGTAATACTATTTAACTTTCTTGTTCAAATTAATGTCGTTTCTTTCACATTAAATATTTTATCCACTGTTATAATCTTGAATTCAGCAATAATAATAACTAATATATATGTAGATCACTAGTGAATTGATTTTTTGTAAATGAGTCGAAAAGTATAATAAGCATACTATGTCTCGAGTTAGATCAAGAACAAGGTCAGAATGAGTTAAAAAAAAAACCTGTTAATTAATAGAGAGCCATTCATAAACCACCCAACCAGCAACTAAAGTTGTATGCATTATAAATATTATTTTTTAGGCACAAATGTTCAAATTTCATGAGATTTTCTTGATTGTAAAATGTCTAATAATGTATATATTGGATTTTTTTAGTCAATTATAGATCCAGAGAGAAAATTATGATTGGCGAAATAAAATCAGTTTCAATGTTTTTTTTTTTTTTAAATAACCAATTTATGGTGAAAGGAAGGTGGGAGTAACTCGGGTTAAATATATTAATGACCACTACCCCTTAGATGAAAAGGGTTGGATCTTACGCTATTATATTCCTTCATCACGTTAAAAATTGCGGTCACTTTCTCAAATATATCTCAATTGATATTGAACTTTAAAACATCTTCAAGTTGCCAATCTACTTTCTCAAATATCTCTTAACTGTTATTGAACTTTAAAAACTTTTCGAGTTGCCACTAAACTTACTAAAACTATCTTATTAGCCACTCTGCACTTGCAGTTGCAAAATTTAACGGATTTGATGAACTTTTAAAATGTTTTCCCATCCGTCTCTCCATCTTCCATATCATCGGTCCCTTAACTTTAAAACTACAAGTGATAGAGTGACGGATTGGATAACATTTTAGTGAATTTAGCGACAATTTAGAAAGCATTTATAGTTCGATGGTGATTGGAGAACATTTGAGAAAGTTAAGTGACAACTCGAAAATATTGTAAGTTCAATACTGGTTGGGATATATATGAAAAAATTCAATGACAAATGATATATTTAACCCGAGTAACTCAATAAAGAAATTGTGGTGTGTCTATGATTTTTGCAATATGGTAATGTGGTTGTACACGAGAAAATATTCATATGAAAACGTACCAATTTTTTTTTTTATGGTAATTACATGAAACCTTACTTTTCAATATTCAAATTCAAATTCAAAAATCAGATTTCAAATTTTAATTTTCAAAAATCGGATATTTTATATTTAATTAAATATTGATAATAATATTATAAAAATTAATTTATATTCAAACCCTTCTCTCTCTCTCTCTCTCTCTCTCTACAAACCCTCCTCTCTTTCTACCCATCACCACCACAATCTCACTCTCTTCTTTCCGTCTTCTCACTCTCTTTCTCTCTGTCACCCGTCGGTGATTTCGACATCAATAGGTAAAAGAAAGCCTGCTCCGGCTCCAACTTCGTGTGGCGTCGCGACATTCACGTACCTATGTTGTCGCTGCGCTCTCTCTCATCTCCTCTCTTTCTCCATTTTTTTTTTTCTGTCGTGACGTGTGGTTGTGTATATGGTGTTGGTGGTGGTGTGCGGTGTTAGCGTGGCGGTGGTTGGGTGTGGTGTAAATGGAGAAGATGGTGGTGGTTGTGATGTTGGCGCGGCGTCGAGACGTGGGCACAGTATTACAAATTGGGCACAGTATTACAAATTGCAAATTCTTCTACACCAGCCACTGCGTCAAATAGAATCAAGGAGATCGCGCTTTTGGATGAGGCTTGGTGCACCTTTGGCCTTTTAAATATGGATTGAAAGAGAGAGACTCTGTTAGGTCTCATTACGTGAAATTAACTTGAAATGCATAGTCCACTTTCTGCAGCTTTATTGATTATAAAGCCCATAAGGCTCCCTTTAGAAGCAAGGGACGATTAAATGATTAATCAATGTTTTAGTATCAAAGTTACTGCCTTTTATGTTCCAATGATTACTTTATAGGGCAAGATCACGTATCACTTGCTTTTAAGGTGGATTATGGGAGTAGAATATGCTATTCTTGGTGTAGATAATTTCTTAAATGTCTTCTTTGAGTTATAATGTACAAAGTACTACCGTCCTGCATTTCATGCTGTAAATGGCTTAATATTTAATAGACGCAGGACAATTTGTACCACTTGATGTGTGATCCATTTGTCTTAGCAAGGCTTTTTCAAAACATCATTTTGGTTATGTTAAAAGCCAAGTTATAAAAGCCAAGTTATCTGTTCGTATCTACAGCCTATATACAAGTTGAACTTAGCCCTATGGTGTATTTATTATCCGTTTAAACCAGAATGTATATCGAAAGAGGATTTACAAACTTTTTTATGCAGCTTCATCTTGTGATGCTTTTACAGTTATCACATACACAAAAGAAAAAATTATGGTTAAAAGCTTATAACATTATCATTGCAAATATTTCTATACTGCAACTGTATATGCGATATGTAGTTGGAAATAGGAAAAGGAATAGGAAAATAGATTCGACTAGAGTTTCACATCCCCTGCTTCTGTGAAACCTGCAATAATCAGGCCCCTTTAGTTTCAAACTTCAATAAATTATTGTACAGTGTTGTGTCAAAGAAATTTATGACTGAAGCATGAATTTAGGACGTGAACTAAGTTAGACCTATTTGAGATGACTTGGTTATGAAGTGAATACCAGGATACAATGTGTTTTAGGAAATAGTAATTTTACGTTAACTAATTTCTCCCTGAGTTTAGGAATTATTGACATTTAAAAGTGAGATGGCTTAATCATTAGTTCATTTTAAGTGGAAGACAGATAAAGAAAGATTCCTAATAATCAACTTCCTCAATATAAATTAAAGAGGACCATATTATTCCCAAGAGATATCATTAACTTTTGTGGGGTTCAATGGTCTCTTTGTATTAGTAACACTCCTAAGTTATCAAAAGCAGGTACTAGCATTTGACAAGACATGTTTGTTCACCTGTAAATGGCTGAGTATTGAATGAAGTTGATTTTCCTTGATGAAACTCCATGCCATAGAGATTTTGTAACTCGGGGTCCCAGATTGAATGCTGAATTTGCTGTATTTTGAATTGTTTGTAAGAATTATTGGTCATTGAGGATATAAAGTGTAATTACCTGAAGATGAAAATGAAAAAATACTTGCATTTAAATTGGAAGATTCAAGGAATATCTCTGGCATTGATGCCGGAGCACTGATGGTTCTCCGAAGTATTACATCAGGAAGATTTACACCCATTTCTAGACCATAACATGAAACTCCTTGCGGTAATGAGTTGAACCGAACGTGAGAAGGATTAATGAAGTCGGACGACACCCCAACTGTGGAAATGCTAGATGTCCTAGCTGGAAACATCTGTAGGCATTAAATGTAAGGATCACTTCAAAACAGAAATCACTTTTAATAATTCTATCTGTTTTAGTTATAAGATGCTAGCACAATACTGAAAACTGTCTTTACCTCTTTAGCTATGAAGTTTTCTATGTCAAATTCAAGGCTTTGATTGATTGCAGCGAGTTTCATGGAGAGGAACTGTCACTAATTTCAATATTTGTGCATATACACGAATATGTGATGAAATATGATCATTGATAGTTGTACCTCTACTTGTCTTTGAAGAGATTGGACGTAGTTGATGATTTCGTCCAGCGTTCCAGCTTTCCCAGTGATCTTATTGCATCCAGGTACTAGACCTTGCAGGTACTTCATTCTTTCACTAATTTTTTCCCTCCTTACCTGCATAATTAACACCATTTACTGTGTAGAACGCACAATATGTAAATAGAAAATATTTAAAACATATCAGTTGAAGTTGAACATACTCTTTCTGCCAAGCTGTGGCTGTCAGTGGCTTGCCCACGTCGTGCTCGAACGTGAATGTAGTCGAGCTTTGGAATCTCAGAGAGCTTTGAACTTCCCTTCGAATTATCGGCAGAAGTTTCTTTGTTGTTGTTGTTACTAGTCGTGGTGGTGGTGGTGCTCTTACTGTTGCTATTTTGCTCTGTGATCTTAGAATCCTCTTCTTCTATATATCCCTTGGCTTTTTTCTCTCTGCTTTGTTCTTCTGCAACGACCTGATTATGTCCCAAAAGTTTTGATTAACACTTAATTTGAAATTAAGTAGCATATAATAATAGAAATTACAGTAAGCAAATCATCAGAAGTAATAGAGATGGTATTGCGGGATATTCACCTTAAGACCCCTAGTCTTATAGGACTTCCTCTTCTTGAAACTCTCTTTTCCGGCTGCAGAGCCCAGCTTTTCCAGCAGGGCCGCCTCCTTTCCTTTGTTAGCAACTGCTGCCGCCTCTGGCATTGCGGCAGCCACTGCTGGTGGGCAGCTGGCGGTTCTTGGAATCGGGTAATTCATTTCAAACTTAGACCCATTTCCATATACACGACTAGCATAATTCAAACTACTCTCAGCTTTGCAAAAATTATTCCTTCCATCTTCTATACCCGGGTCCGGTTTTATCGCCTGAGCCACGAGTTCTCCAATGCCTTGATCACTCTCAACCAAACCTTGAAACTGTTGATCTTCAACAGAAGGTACACAAAACATACTCAACTGATAATCCTCATTCAGATGAGTACCTGATTCCTGTTGCCACTTCATATTCGTCCGTTGTCTCTCGAGCACTCTCATTGCAATACCAGCACCACCATTATTTCCGGCGATATTAGCCGGAATGGTGAGGCAGTGTATCATCTCCGGTAAAGCCCCTCTATTCATTAGCGCAGTCTTTTTCAAAAGAGTGATCAAAAGTTCAAAAACCACTTCAAATAAGTGAAAAATATGCTTTAACAAAGGTGATAGCTATGTAGTTTTGTACTAACAAGATTAGGTAGCTTTCTGCACTTCTAGTGGCCTAACTTAGGTCCTCTCAAACCAACATGCAACCTAGAGAAATATGTAAATGGAGATTAAAGAGTAGGAATTGTAGGGGTGTATATAAATGGAGAAAAAATTGGCCGGTTCGGGTCTACCAATGACTGTCGGAATCGGGTCGTGAACCGGTGGAATAAATAGGAAAATAAATGAAAGGGAGGGAACATGGGACAAAGAGCCATCGGATGTAACCATAACCAGTGTCCATGTTGGGTGGGGCCATTTTGACATGACTAGCCACGTGAGCATGTTTTAGTAGCCGCATTCAAACCCTCATTGAACTTTCTTCTCAAATTCATTATTGAATTTTTTGAATTATTTTACTTATTTCTCGAAAATACCATCCTGTTTGGTCCCCATTTTTTTAAAATTCATTTTTTTTTTAATTTATTTTCAATCACATAGTTTTTCATAAAATAATTTTACATATAAACCCAAAATTTTTCCTCACACATTCTCCAAAAAAATCATTATTCCCAAACACTTAAAAAAAAAAAAAAAGAATCTCAAACAGGGGCTAAGGGTGTGTTTGAGTCCTATTTTTAAAAAAAATGAATTTGAAAAAGTGGTTTTTTGAGGAATGTGATTAAAGAGTAGGGAGAAATTTGGATTTTCGTGTAAAAATATTGAAAATAATTTTGGAGAAAAAATTGTTTTTAAAGAATGGAGCTCAAACATGGGCTTCATATATTTTTTAAATTTTATTTATTCAACCTAAATATGCAACCTTGATAAATTGAGTAATATATTCATCATTAATTTTGACAATGACAATAAATTATTTTTTCTTCAATTCACTTCATTCATTGATAGGTCCATTGCAAAAAAAAAAAAATGAGGAATTTTGTTACTTGTTAGCTCGGGCATGGCTATCTTGTGTTTCGATGCAGAAACAAACGCTCCATGTTTCGAATCGATGCCGCCCTTCTTGGCAAGATCAAATCAAGAGTAGCATTTGATTAAGAAAATATAATTAAATTATTAGAGAAACGATAGGTATACTGATTTGGTATTTACTTTGAAGACATCTTCGGTGCAATATCATGGATTCTGTTATTTGATATTAATTAATTAAAGATGAAGTTAAATTCACATATTTTATTTCATATCTAAGCCAAGGAAATTAAATGCTTCAAGCCTATTCAAGGCTTGTTTGGTAGGGCTTCTTCTTTTGTTTCTACTTCCTATAAGAGAGAGAGTTATCTTATTCCATTTTTTAAAAAAAATAAATCTTATAACTAAATAAAGCATTTCTAAAAAAAATTATTTAAATGTGTTGAAAATAATATTTTAATCGTAGAAACAACTTTTGACTTTTTAAAATCCTTGCAATCTGGTCATTTACCTTTGCATGTCATTGTCGGAACCGTTGAGACTAATCGAATCATAAATATAATGCACAAACGGGGACGTTTGGTAACTTAGAGAAATAGTAGAAAATAAGTGTCATAATTAAGGAAAGCGTTCCCAGTATCTATTGTATTCGACTTACCACGTAGATTGTGTCTGTTATGCGATATGGATTGCGTAAGCAACATAATTAGTGTAATTATTACGTAAACCTTAGCTAAAGATTGTGCAGATATTAAGAGCTTGTTAGTCTTACCAAAAATAGAATAAATATTAAATAGAGAAAATTGCAACAACAGTCCCTAACATTTTCAATTTTTGCAAAAGTTAGTTGACCAATATTTTGCAAAAGTTCGATATTTTGATCATTTTAAGTGGAGATTTTTGCTTTAATTCCATGACAATATTATATTTTGCAATATAAAAACAATTATATAATAAGGGATAATTAAATCTAAAAATAAAAATTCAAATCAGTTTTCTTCTTTACCTCACCCACTCCCACCCCAAAACCAAATTCAGAAAACTCACCACCGTCAGTCGATCAACTAGCTACCACCACCGTAAACCTTAAATTGTCGCCACCATCATCAAATCAAAGCCATCACCGTCAAACCCAGCTTTTCCATCGTGAAGAGGAAGAATCTATGACACGACGAAAAGAAAAACTATCGAACGTCAAAATTAGAAAACATTTGAAAACCGGGTTCTAGAAAGGATCATCGAACATCTACATAAAACTAGAAAAAAGATTTAATAAAAAAATCATAGAAGATCAAAATCAACACAAGTCGACGGCCAGCCAATCCAGAACAACCATCGGCCACCTAATTCCCCGGAATTTCTTCCCTTGCCGACGGACTCAATGCAAAATCACAACCTACAGGGTGGGGTGGGGAAGATAACCTCTTGCTTGATTATTTATTTATTTATTTATATTGAAAAATATAATGTTGTCATAGAATTGACGAAAATGTCACTACTTAAAATGATCAAAATATCAATTTTGTGTAAAATATTGGTCAACTAAAGGTCAAACTGTTCCATCCATTTGGATCTCAGTTGCATATTTATAAAATGTTAGGGACCTTCGCTGACACAAATTGAAGGTTATGATAAAGTTTAAAAAAAAATAAAAAAGTTAGAGATCGTTGCTACAATTTTTCCTATTAAATAAATTAAATCAACTTTTTAATTAAAGCCCCAACTTTTCCTTAAAAAATAACTAAAAATAGGGTATTATAGGATAATATTAGAGGACCTCAAGGTGTATATAGTCTACACAATCCTTTTCAGGCGACAAACATAATCCAGGGGAGATTTTATGTCATTTTCATACCATAATGTTTCTTTCTTAGTCAAATTTTATTGGGCTAAGCTCCGAATTATCATTTGATTTCATGGATTGATTGTATGAATAAAATAACAGCGTTTGGCCGCTAAAAGTGATACAATATTCGATTAAGTTTGTGATTAATAGAATAAAGTTAATGAAATGTGTAGTTGAAAAATTGTGGATTTCATTAAAAATATGATTAAAATTAATTGTTGATTTTGACTTAAGATTTTTAATCATTCTCAAACGGGGGATAAATATATGATTGAGCGTTTCGATTATCATATTTACGTTCTTTGATGCTACGGTTTAAGTATAAGAATATAATAACGTATTTTATAGGTGAAGGAATAATAAGTATAGAGTTGAGAGTTGTCCTCCGGGGCATAGCTCAGTGGTGCAAAGGACAAGAGTGAGATAGTCTTTGCTGAGCTGGCAGCCGCAGTGTNCCTCTTACAAGGTTTGGAATTGGACTCTTTGTGGGTACCGGTATGGCAGCTCTTGTACCCTGGTCTGCTGATGCACATCTCGCGATTTACCTCCTCCACAATGCTCTAAGGACGGGGCGGTGCGGGACCCTCAAGGTTGGGGTTTAACCTTTAAGTATAGGGTTGAGAGTTTATATCATATAATTAACAGCGTCGTGTTTCCTCGTAAAAGAGATAATAAGTCAAATTTGGTAGGTTTGTCATTAATAAAATGACAAATGTGAGGTCTTGTTATAGCCACAATGACCAAAGTTGCAAAATATCTATGTTAGCTAGGATAATGACATTACTTAGTTATCATAATAAGATATTAGGCTCTTGTTTGGTATTGATTTAAATAGATTTTAATTTAAATTAAAGTCAAATAATTAATATTAACTACATATTTTTGTGGATCCCACAATTTTTTAACCATACATTTTAAATTTTTTTTATCAAAATTACTAAAAATCTAATTTTAATCATCACCAAACAGTGACTATATATCTTCGATTTTGCTAGTAGTACATCACCATGTACATCGGGGTTATACACCCCCCTCATATGAGGGTGGGGCCTTCTTGAATAAAAAAATATTTTACACAAGTAGGTTCCACCCCCATGGGGTGGGGTGGGGGGGTTGTACATCCTTGTGTACATTTTTTTTATGTACAACTAGAATTATTCATATATTTTAACAATTTCAATTTGATTTTATTTTATCATAAATATGATAGGTTCAGATTTGACAAAAGTTGTCAAATATGCAATAACAAGTGGGATAAATAAATGAATTTTTTTGAAAATTGTCACATCTCACAAATATATCCTTGTCCTAATTTCCTTGAAATCAATCTTTTATTAGTTGAAAAATGCTAAGTAATAGTGCCTTGTTGTTTAGGTCATTTCTCTGTTGCAAGTAAGGGACTTTGACATAACCCATTCTTATCATGGCTTAGTTGAATAATGAAATTAATTCATTAAAATTCAAACCCTAAATCAGTTGAGGGCAGTGATACCAAAGATAGCGTGTATGAAATTAGTGGAACCAGTACAGAGAAGATGAAGGCAACTTCCATTATCCCCCTTTGGGCCAGGCCCGGCCCACTACTTTATCTGTGAAAATATAATATAGATATATGGGGGTGGGGTGAACCAATGACATACAATGACCCATGGTGGTCCTATGCCAAAACCAAATGGGATCTGTCTTTATCTCAATCACTTTCTAATGTCTACTAATTCAACAGAAAATTAACTATTCATGCAGTGCCACTAATTTTCTATCAGTTTTTTTTCTTTTCCATCTTTATGCTTCTATTGGAGAAAGCCAAGTATATACATGCATGGAATGATTTCACTTGTATATTTTGTAAGGAATCATCCTAGCCCACAAAGAGAAGTCTTTTCACTAAAGCTTAGAATTGTTGGAGATGTAATTTAAATGAATGATTCATTCTATCTTTAACTTTTTAGACGATATTGATGCAGCGCATGAGTTACAATAACGTTTTTACGAACTAGAATGTGCTCACAAAAAAGGTAATTTGCAAGGTACATACACTCTACGACTTGTAACTTTTTTCTGGCACTAGTCATTCATTTTTTATTTTCTTTAGAATTAATAAACTTATTTTATTCTATTAGTTTAAGGGTATTTTGGTTAATTATGTTATTGTAGGGTTTTCATGCGTGAAAATTTATTATTAGCTAAACAGGAAAATAAAAATACTACAATACAAATTTGATAAAGTTTAGTAGTTTATTGAATCAATCATATGTCCTCTCAAAATCCTATCCTGAATGGGATGAAATGGAGGCAACAAAAAATAATAAAGATGGGTGACGGGGGTGATAGGGTTCCAATGAAACCTACCAGGTTTAGCACCAGATCCAAAGTTCCAAGGAAGTATCTACTCGTGCTCCCGTATCTCACGCACGTGTATAGAATTAAGCCCATCCCATTATTCTCAAAATTCATTTTTTCAATACCCATTTTTAACCACACATTTTTCTATAAAATAATTTTACACGCAAATTCAGAACTTTTTTTTACTTTTCAATCACATTATCCAACTTTTTTACTATTCCAAAATGTATTCTCTTGATAAAATGTAACCCAAACAGGGGCTAATTTATATTGTATACATCTTTTGAGTGCTCGTCTTTTACGAACTTGTTGCTCGATAAAGGTTCTCTTAGTTGACAGTTTTAAAGTTTGTCAAACGAAGTAAAATTATGAAATAGATCACAAGTAGAACGCAGAAATGCGTCTCTTAGATGCGGGCTGTTGTTTATCTACATTCTAGTCTTTATGCGTAAAATTTTTATACATGAATGATGATAATAAACCTGCTATAAGAGGCATAGACCAAATGAATAGCAGTCACTGAGCTATCGAGGTTATGAATTTTTGGTAAGCCGAGTGGCATGGAAAAATTCCTCAACTAGATGCCAACAATATCTCGACCTTTAACTAGCATAAAGTCGGACATTTTTGTTCTGTCGAAATCATCAACTTTTTCACTTGTTAATTTGTAGATGAAATTCCAAGAAATATTCGGTACGACAAGGCTTCTCACTCATTCCATTTAAGTAATTTTTAACTGTTCCAAAAAAATCGAAAGTGAAGCGCTATGTAGAGGCGGCAAGCTCTTCAATAATTTAGAATGACCCGATACCTTTAGCACTTCTTTCGCAAAATACCATTTTATCTTTAGAGATGGGAGAAAGGGGCCATAATAGAAACATAAACATAGTCTCCACTCTCCAATCTACAATATGCCATAACTTTTAATTGTATCTCACATCGTTAAACTAATATTTAGCTTATAACTAATTTAGTTTCTGATTACTCTCCCTTCTGATTTGTAATCAAATTTCATTTATTCCGCAATTTTTTCCAATTCCTCTCTATGTGTATTTTCTTCTTACAATAAAAATAAACTTGATTGTTGAAATTAGATTTTGACTTGTCACTTTCGTGACTACCGTGAACAAAGGTCATCTCCATCTCTAGCCTCAAATTCAACCAGATGTTTCATTATCTCTTTTGAAAACAAAGCAATATTCTCATCTTCAATTGTGAAAGTATGACGATTATATAAAATCATATCTTTAAACGAAGCAGACAACAAATACAAAAGAATTAAGGTCAAATCTTATTCATCATACTTTGCCTCTAAACTCTCCAATTTATCGACGATTTCTTTAAAAACAACTAGGTGATCATCCCAATATCTGCCTTCTGACATGCTATGAGCGTACACACGTTTCTTCGAGGCGCAATTTGCTCGTTAGACTTTTAGTTATGCATAATTGCTCAAACTTCAATCACAATGCAACTATCGTTTTCTCCTTCAAAACGTTCTAAAGAATATTATTCGAAAGATAAAAATGAATTTGTGAAAGTGTCTTTCGATCCTCACGTTGTTTCTCTTTCGTCGACCATGTTCAGGATATTTCATTAAATTCCAACAACGCATCATTCAAATCCATATGTTCGAGTACAACTCGTATCTTCACCTACCACAACTAGAATCTACTATTACATGTAAATCCAAAAAAAATCTTTATTTTCTAATTACATATTTTCATTACATCACATTACATTACAAAATGCATTTTTTGCTCGGGACTGAGCCCTGTCCGACCCTCGACTCCCCCTACATCCACCCCTACCATCATGTCCATGCACATTGCATGGCCTCTATTAAGGATGATGAATTGCACTTTGTTTTGATGCATTCAAGAGTAAACTAATATCGATATGATCTTCTTATTTTGATTTTTCAAATTGAAAATCTATTAAACGAATACATTAGCCACACTATGAATGAATTTTCTCTCAGAATTTGTGGTCGATAGTTACCTTATAATTAATATATGAAAATAGCAAAATTTCTTTATAGATTTGACTTGAATGTCATGATCATTGTTCTCGTAGATCAGGGTTTTAAATTTTATTAGTAAGGTTATATTTTATTAGTAGTATTTGGAAAAAAAAAAAATCGATAGTCTAATAAATAGAATTTTTTAATATTTCTTACTTTATGGATAAACCGAAATTGGGCCTCATTAACCCACAAGAAGTGAGCTGAGGGCCCGATCAAAGTTTCCTCTTTCCAGCTATGGAAGAACAGTGTGGCCCGTCTATCATATCCATAGCAAAAATAAATGATTAAAATTTAATTAACGCATCAAATCAATGCATTTAAATGTTACATCAACGACAACACAATATTGAAAAGTTTCAACATAGAAGTTACATGTATTCATTTAAATGTTACATCAATGACTCTAAGTTACGTTTGTCCACTATTAGTAAGTATCATAATTTTGTTAAAAGATTATTGATATTAAGAAGATAAAATTACTTTAAAAAAGACACGAGGATTGGGGAACAGATTTTTGACAAGACAACATTGTTCAATTCGACTAAAAATGCTTAAGATTAGGGTTTAGACTTAGACCAAACATCGTCACATGAAAATTTCAACATATCCACTACAATAAGACATGATAGATCTCAACCAATCTTAGACTGAATTAATAATTAAATAATTCAGTTGTGAGAATGAATGAATTTGGGCATGTTATGAACAATTTTTTGGTCATGGGATGTGAGTACTAGGAATATTTGTCTATTCTTACCTTCCAAGAGTCATTAGCAACACTTGGGAAAAAAAACAAACAACGAAGTATGGGATTCGATTTATCGATTATTATAAACTTTTTAAAATTGTTCCTTTTTTTATTTTATAATTATTTTTTCTTTATTAGAAGGGTTCTTGTATTATACGTGTAGCTCACGTTGCCATCCAATTGGTTTTTATACCCGAAGGATATTTTTCTGTTTTTATTTCTCTTTTAGTTCTACGAGAACTCTTTAAATTACCCTAAGAAAAAAGTTGGAAAAAAATATTTTGTGACGACAAGAATAGGATTGCGGAAAAAGTATTGCTTAGAAATATAATTTTTTAGTGCAATGAAAAATGGGGAATCCCTCGGGACTAAAATTGTGTCTTTTAATTCAAGTAGCAGCTTTTTATGATATCAAGTCATATATACAAGTGCAGGCAGGCTCAAGTCCGTGAGCTTTGCCTCTGGTTAGCCAACTGTTTCTTCAATTTCGAACAAAATTATTATTGAGCTCATTTGACGACACTTCTGATTTTGCTTATTGTAGAAAAATTTCCTCAAATACATGAGTTTCACCTCTGTTTAACCAACTCCTTAGCGGTTTCTTCAATTATAAGCCTGTTTGACAGAATTTATACTTTTACTTCTTGTGGAAGAGTTACAAAGCATTTCAAAAAATGTTCGAAAGTAATTTCTTGATCTCTAAAATAATTTTTTACTTTATAAAAATCCTGTCAAATGGACCCATGTCGTGTGTGCTGCTTGTGTTCAACTTCTATTTTTGGCATTCAAGTTTTGTTACTCTATAAATATCTGTTTTATACTCTTAAAAGTCTTAGGTCTACTGTCAATGGAGCAGAATATAATATGCAAAACAAAGAAAATAAATTACTACTTGATATATTTGATAAATACGGTCGGAATGGTGCAAAAAGGTCAAATTTCTGATGCAAATTAATGTGAAGTATTTACAAACCCTAAATAGGGGTTTTCTGCTTAATCGGGGCCATTTTCGTGCGGTTCACTGTCATGGTTACTTCGGATTTGTGTGGATTAGTAAGGTTTCAATTGAATGTTTCATTTTTATTCATGAATGGACACAATTCGAAGATTCAACAACCTCAATGCCAATAACATCATGTAGGGACGGATTTATGATCGGATTAAAAAAAAAAAATTAAGTTTGACTAATATAAAAAACATAAAGAAAACTAAACGGGTTGGGGACCGAGCCCGGTCCAACCCCCAACTCCCCCTACATCCACCCTTGCTATCATGTCCATGCACATTGCACGGCCTCTACTAAGGATGATGAAATGCACTTTGTTTTGATGCTTTCAAGAGTAAACTAATATCGATATGATCCTCCTATTTTGTTTTTTCAAATTTTTTTCTCAAAGAATTTCTTTGTGGTCGATAGTTACCTTATAATTAATATATGAAAATATCAAAATTTCTTTATAGATTTGACTTGATTGTCACGTTCGTTGCTCTCGTAGATCAGGGTTTTAAATTTTATTAGTAAGGTTATATTTTATTAGTAGTATTAAAAGAAAAAAAAAATCGATAGTATAATAAATAGAATTTTCAAATACTTCTCACTTTATGGATAAACCCAAAATGGGCCTCATTAACCCACAAGAAGTGGGTTGAGGGCCCTCACGAAGTTTCCTCATTCCAGCTATGGAAGAACAGTGTGGCCCGTCTTATCATATCCATAGCAAAAATAAATAATTAATATTTAATTAACGCATCAAATCAATGCATTTGATCCTCACAACTAATTACCCTACTTGTTTTTACCCCACATTCTCATCACACGTGTTAACTTTTAGTTTGCTTAAAAAAAAAAAATTCTTATAATTAAAAACCGTACACGATATAATTGTGAAGGTTCTCGATGAGGCAAATAAAAAATGTGTTTTTATTGAATAGGAGAGGGACCTGACATAGGCCCATAACCTGCATATCTATGTATTCCCATTCCTCATGAAAATTTAACGAGTCTGTACTTACTCGTCATAAATACGGACATAAACTTGCAAAGTGCACTAAACCCAATCATCAAGCTATGATCACAATACCCTATTAGGCATTCAAACACTGTTAAATTTCTCAACTTAACACAATATTGAAAAGTTTCAACATAAAAATTTACGTGTATTCATTTAATTGTTACATCAACGACTCTAAGTTGCGTTTGCCCGACTATTAGTAAGTATCATAATTTTGTTAAAAGATGATTGATATTAAGAAAAGAAAATTACTTAAAAAAGACACGACGATTGGGGAACAGATTTTTAACAAGACAACTCAGAGACAACATTGTTCAATTCGACTAAAAATGCTCAAGATTAGGATTTAGGCTTAGACCAAACATTGTCACATGAAAATTTCAACATATCCACTACAACAAGACATGCTAGATCTCAACCAACCTTAGACTAAATTAATAATTAAATAATTCAGTTGTAAGAATGAATGAATTTGGGCATGTTATGAACAAATTTTTGGTCATGGGATGTGAGTACTAGGAATATTTGTCTATTACTACCTTCCAAAAGTCACTAGCAACACTTGGGAAAAAAACGAAGAACGAAGTATGGGATTCGATTTATCGAATATTATGAACTTTTAAAATTGTTATTTTTTATTTTTTATAATTATTTTTCTTTATTAGAAGGGTTATTGTATTATCCTTGTGACGACAAGAATTGGATACGAAAAAGTATTGCTAGGAAATATAATTTTAGTGCCATGTCGATAAGTTGTTAAGATTGAGTGCCATTTTAGTGAGACAGAACAAAACTGATTTATTTTATTTTATTTTATTTTCTTCTCTCTATTTGTGTAAATTGCCCGCAGCATAATGCCGCTTTTGGCCCAATCATAAATGACAATTGCCCTATAATTTGGTTCAATTTCTATGGGTCAACCCGAAACCACCAAAACTTGGTTATATAAAGATAAGTTCGGGATACTGGATGAGATCACCTAACACATGATTTAACCCATGTTTGATAGGGATATTTTAATCTACTTCAAAGTCAATAATTAATTTTAACCACGTGTTTCATGGGTTTCATAACTTTTCAATTATATATTTCATCAACTTCTATTAAAATTTACTAAAAATCTAATTTTAATTCTCACCAAGGACTTGATATGATTTGTTCCCTTGGCTCAATCTACTCGCGGATTTCAGAGGACCATCGATGAACTAATATCGAAGCCACTAAGGGACCGAATTCCATTCATTTTAATTGTAGAATATATCATCTTCAGAAAGTAAGAGCGTTATAAGATATTCATTGCGAGCATCTTAGACTAAAGGGAGAGTAAAAAATAATCTAGAAAAGATATATTCGTCTGACAAAAATAAAGTAAAATCATTTAGACTACAGTGATATGTTCGGTTATGTCAAATACTACGTATCAAATATGAACAGTAAATATCCTTTAAATGTCACACAAAACGGAATCATATATCCGTATATCGAATTTATGATCACCAAAGAATATTCAATCTTCCAATCTTGCTCCATCTCTGTCACAATTCTGCATATTATCATTGAAGGATTCTCTTTGCAATAGCATAAAAATATATATATACTTATATGACAATAGCATGGACCAACATGTCTAAGTCATCAAAAAAAGGCTCTTATTCTTTAAATCGAATCCAACAAAGTAAGATCCGTGCTTTGATTCTTGAAAAGGATACAACATATATTGAGACAGACCTTTTTTTGCAAGATTTTAGTGATCCAAACTTTCACTTTGTGATACGTTCCAAAAATGTTAAAAAAAAAAAAAACAAAAAGTATTAGAATACATAGTATTGATCAAAACGGTCTGTCCAGATAAATACCAAACCGGCACGAGCCGGGTTCCGGTTGGCCCGCTCAAAATGACACGATACTCAGCACGACCCAAACTACGTTGGAAAAAATGTATATAAAAAATTCCACATGCACGGGTTGCGGGTTTAGAGAGCCCAACCCGACACAACATGCCTCTCTAGACGGGTATGCACGCAACCATTGCATGTGACCTCGACCCTAACAAACTCGTCCTTTTTGTCACCTCTACTAGGAGGCATGACTGTTCCACTATCTAAAATGAAGCATGGCTAAACAAAGAAAACAACAATATTTTGAGATTGATCAGATGTATTCTTTTACAATACTTTTAATATCAATCCAATGGACAAGACAAACAATAAAAAAATCTACTATCTGTAATAGAGTAAGACAAAAGATGCGGAGTGTAAATCTACTATCTTTATATGGTTGAGGAATTCACCCTTCAGGTTCATTGACGGGGCAGCTATACATCCTACAGGTAAGAGTTTTGGAGTGTTGTTTCAGAAGCAAAGTCCAATACACCAATTCCAATGATCTGATCTGAAAGAACAAAACTTAACAGATAATTTTTTCCTTTTATGTGTCCAAAATAGATAATGCCACTGCTGCACTGGGGCCTAAGCCTGATATTTAAAAGATTTTACATGCTGAGAAAATTTCATGATTCTTCGTCATCGCTTGCACCTCAAAATTATGCATTACAAGTTGAATTTCTAATAATCGATGGATTCAATACAAGTCTTAGGTGGTGCTTTCTAGTAGAACTTGGCTAGGGGAGGGAGTCGAGTGACGTATGGGTGTAACAAGATCCAATTAATACAAACAATCCATAAATCAATATCATATAATATGCATTGACCGGATCGACTTTTGAATAGAATCTTTGATATTGAAGTTTGATTTGATTAGGATTTACAATATTCGACTTAGGATCATAATCTTTGTGTTGAAGCTCGAAAGAGTTATCCTACATAAAATTTGTGTTCAAGAATCGGAATAGTTATTCTTAGGGTTATCCGCTTTCTAATCACATTTCCTATATATTTTGATTTTTAAAAATAATAATGCAAATCCCTAAACAAATTTGAAATTACCAATTTTTTGGCTTCACAACATGTTATAACTAGTATAATCTGCGTGCATGCATGCATTATCCAGCTTCGCCTTGTGGTTGCAAAACCGGCGAGTCACTCAATTTCAACTTCAGCCTAATATAGATTCGCCAACTGGCTTAAACCCCCCCCCCCCCCCCCCC
>CAIGRN010026965.1:0-23729 GCA_903798345.1 Fraxinus anomala
GGTCCAAATTTGGATAGAAAAAAGAAAAAACCGGCCGAGATAAATACCTAACTCCATAGCTCACCTATCGCTAAGCTAGCTTGAGTGATGAGACTTTTGCTTGAGCTAAGCGACAAGTGAGCCAGAGAGGTTCTGTTGAATAGATGTCACTGTCGTTCGAACGAGAGGCAATGATGGGCTAACGACAGCAAATGATGCTTCCCTTCATGAATGTTGCTGAGTTTAGGCCATGACACTTCACTCACAGCCCCTTTGGATGTCCATAATGCATCCCATATCATTTTGTATTGAGCATTATATCAAAAACTCTTGCAAAATACTCTCCAAAATTCATTTCAAAAAATTTCTTGTAGAGGGAAAATTTTCGTTCAAAGTTCATTGTTGCTTATAGTTTGAAGTGCTTTTACCGCAAGTTGTATCCATTATATCTTGGAAGATAATTGTCGTAAATCGTTAGCACGCGGGACAATTTTATCTTAAGGAGAAAGTGTTTTCACTTGCCTCGGATTTTGTTTTTCACTTTCTTTTGTTTTTCTTACTTTCTTTATTTTCGTTTCTAGAGTTTAATTACCTTCCTACAAATTAAACTTAAATATTTCTTTGTTTAAAATAACCATTTCAATATACTATCTACCAACAATGTTAAGACAAAATCGTTTGTATGTGGCTGTTGTTGGACATCATTTCTTCATCTTTGAAATAAGCCTTTGTGTGCTATTCATTTCTTTCATTATTTTGGTACGTTGAACTTCTATTTATAATAGAAATAAATAATGTTGAGACTACTTCGAGTCAAGCAACAAATGGTACGAATAATGGGTTTTCTACCTTTGGCCATACATATATCAAACTCTCACATCTCACATGGGGAAAAATCGAAAAAATTTGCAGGTATGGATTTTAAAAGATGGCAATTAAAGATGTTGTTTTATGTTTCCATTTTGAATTTGGCAAAGTTCCTAAAAGAAAGCGCTCTTGTTGTCTAAGAAGGAGAAAATAATCGTGAGTCAATTATTGCGTTGGATGCATAAAAGTCAAATTTCCTTTGCAAAAATTACATCCTAAATGGATTAGACAATACACTTTATGGAGCATATAGTTCGATAGACTTGGCCAAGGATCTATAGGATTCATTCGAAACGAAGTACAAGATCGAGAATGCCTAAAAAATGTTCATTATCGGTAAGTTTTTGGACTACAAAATGGTAAACTCCAAAACCGTGATAAGTCAAGTACAAAAACGTCATGTTCTACTTCATGACATATACGCTGAAAAAGATGGAAGTGAGTTGGTCATTCCAAGTTGCATCCATCATTGAGAAACTTGCTCCTATGTGGAGAGATTTCAAGAACTATCTCAAGCACAAATGCAATGAGATGAACTTGAGTGAATTGATAGTCCATTTGAGGATCGATGAAGATAATAGAAAACCGACAAGAAATCTATTGTTCAACTTGGAGCAAATTGAAACTGGTTCGAAGGGTGTCAACAAGAAATGTAAGATCTCCAGTGTTGTACCAAAAAGAGACAACTCCAACAATGGCAATAAGTTTAAAGGTAAATTTTACAATTGTGAAAAAGTCGAAACATCGTTCTAATGAATGTCGAAAGTCTAAGAAGAATGCACAAGCAAATGTAGTTAAAAGAGACACATTTTTTGAATGGATACAAGAGATGAATCTTTTAGCGGTTATTTATGAATGTAACGATGTTGGGAATTCAAGGGAATGGTGGGTAGATATTGGTACTACCCGTCCATTTGTGCAGACAAGACCATGTTCTCGAACTACAATGAATTAAATGGAGAACAACTCTTCATGGGAAATTCTACAAGTTCCAAAGTTGAAGAACAAGAGAAAGTTACTTTGAAGATGACATCCGATAAAGAGCTTGTCCTCAACAATATCCTACATGTATAGAACATTCGCAAGAATCTCGTATCCGGGTCTCTACTTAGCAAAAATTTGTGTCCGATAAATTTGCACTCACTAAGAATGAGATGTATGTTGGTAAATGATACACATATGATAGAATGTTCAAAATGAACGTTCTTACAATTGTACCAAAACAAAGTATTATGAATAAAACTTTGAATTTTACTTATATGTTTGAGTTGTATTGTTTATGACATAGTGGATTAGGACACGTCAATTACAAATCTATGTCCAAACTTATGAATCAAAGTTTAATTCCGACGCTTAAAATTGATCCAAATCATAAGTGTGAAGTATGTGTTGAAGCAAAGTTGACCAAACCACATTTACACTCAATTCAAAGGAACATGAAACCATTCGAGTTAATACATAGCAATATATGTGACTTGAAATTTTTCAAACTATAGGTGGTAAAAAATACTTTAAAATTTCATTAATGATTGTACAAAGTATTGTTATGTATTTCTACTATGAAGTCAAGACAAAGCCTTAGATACATTTAAACATTATAAGACGAAATTTGAAAATCAACTTGGTAAATGAATAAAAAATATTTGTAGTGATAGATGTGGTGAATACGGGACACCGTTTTGATGAATATTATTTTGAGCATGGAATCATTCATCAAACAATGGCATCTTACTCACCCCCAATCGAATGGTATTGCTGAACGAAAAAATTGAACTCTTAAAAAGATGATGAACTCAATGTTGATAAATTCGGGTCTACCTCAAAACTTTTGGGGAGAAGCTATTCTATCGGCAAATAACATTCTTAAGAAGATACCCCTTAAATAATGGAGGAAACTCCTTATGAACTATGGAGATGTCATCTTCCTTCCTACCAATACTTAAAAGTGTGGGGGTGTTTGGTTAAGGTTGAAGTACCTAAGCCTAAACAAGTGAAAATTGGTCCTAAGATGATTGATAGCATATTTATTGGACACACCAATAATAGTAGTGCATATCATTTCCTTGTACATAAATCTGAAATTCAAGATATACATGAAGAAACAATAATTGAATCAAGAAATGCATCATTCTTTGAGAATATTTTTTTATATAAAAATAAGAAAAATGCAAGTTCAAATAAAAGAACTTATGGTACTAAAATGACACTTCAAATGAGGAAGAACCAAGGCGTAGTAAAATGGCTAGAATATCTACTTTGTTTGGCCCAAATTTTCTAAACTATATGGTACAAAATGACCCAAAGACTTTCGATGAGGCAATGTCTACACCGAAAGCACCGCATTGAAAAAAGCTATCAATAGTGAGATAAATTTTATAATGCAAAACCATACTTGGGAGTTAGTTGATTTACCTCCTGGAAACAAGCCTTTAGAGTGTAAATGGATTTTCAAAAAGAAACTAAAATCGAATGGATACATTGACAAAATATAAGACTAGATAGGTTGTCAAGGGATATAGACAAAAATGACTTGACTTCTTTAATACCCACTCACCCGTAACTAGAATCACCTCGACAATGTTGTTAATTTTTATTACTGCATTACATAACCTTAAGATTCATTAAATGGATGTAAAGACGACATTCCTAAATGGTGAGTTAGAAGAGGAGATATATATGGAATAACTCGAAGGGTTTGTCTATCTTAATTATAAACAAAATGTTTGTAAACTAGTTAAGTTCTTGTGTGGATTGAAACAAACTCCTAAACAATGACACCAAAAGTTTAACAAAACGATGTTATCTTATGGGTTTAAGATAAACGAGTGTAACAAGTGTGTATACATAAAACATACAACAAAAGCCTACATGATTGTATGTCTATATATATACGACATGTTGATAATGACTAATAGTCACGAAATAATGCTAAACACCAAGAGAATTTTAACGAAATGTTTTGATATGAAAAACTTGGGTGTTGTGGTTGTAATATTAAGGATTAAGATCTCTAGAATATCGGAAGAAATTATACTTTCACAATCTCACTATATTGAGAGTATACTTAAAAAGTATAATGTACTTGAAGAAAGTCTTGCAAAAATCTGTATTGACACAAGTTTACACTTAGTAAAAAATACGGGTGAATGTGTGTTACAACTAAAGTATTCATAGGTTACAGGTAGTCTAATTTATAATACAAATTGCACTCGACTAGACTTAGCATTTGTTGTGAATAAACTTAGTAGATTCACAAATAATCCAAATCATGATCATTGAAAGGCTTTAACAAAGGTTTTTAGGTACTTGAAGTATACCTTAACCTATGGATTACACTTCACAAAATATCTCGCGGTATTAGAAGGATATTGTGATGTAAATTGGATATCCGATATAAATTATTCTAAGCATACTAGTGGTTATGCATTTACCGTTGGTGGAGTTATTGTGTCATGGAAGTTGAAAAAGCAAACGCGTATAACTCGATCAACGATGTAATTCGAGTTTATTGCTTTAGAAAAAGTTGGAGAAGAAATAGAATGGCTTCGTAACTTCTTGGATAATATTCCATATTGGCCTAATCTGATACCTACAATTAGTATACATTGTGATAATAAATTAGCTATTAGAAGACCTCAAAGATGCATATATATTGGTAAGTCTAGACATATACATCATAGACACAATACTATTAAGCAATTGATCTCTAATGGTATTATCTCCAAAGATTATGTGAAGTCAAAGGAGAAAATCGTGGATTACATTGTCTATCAAAAGGATTATGACTAAAGCCTACTATATAAGGATCTTTGTAAGGTAACCCTACCTTGTTGATTGGAGACCTCAAGATCTTGGTTCAAGGGGACAACTAAGTTATGAAGATTTAATAAAACACTTGGAAAAATATTTCCTAACTCATTCCTATGATAATTAAAATGCTTTCTGCAAAATGTTAAGTTTAAGATATCCTTTTAATAATTCATATATCTTGATTAATTCAAGTGGAGTAGGTAGAGTACTCTTAATAGAAGGTCACCTATGCAAGTGTGAGGTAGGGCTGCCTCAATGAAAATTGTTCAAAAGCTGAAATTTTCTAAACATTTATGGAACCCAAGAGTGGTTCAGGGCCAAAATGAACCAAGTCATAAGAACTATGAACGATTTAGGAAAGATATATGTGTGAATATTATTGTCTTGACTTATACCAACAACCGAATAGTTTAAGACATTATGTTCACCACTTAACCAAATAAATTCGATAATATTTCACTAAGGAATGTTCAAGGATGGAAGCCACCTTACCTAATGCAATATTTTTCTACTCTCCCTCTACAACATATTATATTTCTGCATAGCATGAGCATATTCGAATTTCAATTCATGTGGGAAATTGTTGA
Source organism: Fraxinus anomala (assembly GCA_903798345.1). Lineage (NCBI taxonomy): Eukaryota > Viridiplantae > Streptophyta > Magnoliopsida > Lamiales > Oleaceae > Fraxinus > Fraxinus anomala. The sequence continues at coordinate 5,244 of CAIGRN010026965.1, forward strand.
AATTTTGTTTAAAGAATGAAAATTTTAGTTAAAGTATACAACTTAAAAAGTGACTTTATGTCAACTTCCGCCAAATATTTGAACTTGATCCAATAGTTAAATTATAAATATAAATAAACTAACTTATTCTAGTTGTTGATTAGATCGTTGTAGTATATTTGAAATCTTAAAATCAATTTCGAATGAATGAGAAATTGCAGTCCAAAGTTGGATAGAAAAGAGGAAAAACTTGTCGAGATAAATGCCTAACTCCATAACTCGCCTATCGTTCGAGCTCGCTCGAGAGATGAAACTGTCGCCCAAACAACAGACTAGCGACATGTGAGTGAGAAAGGTTATGTTGAATATGTGTCACTACCTCTTTAGTGAGAGGCTAACAACACGCTAGCGACAACAAATGATGCTTCTCTTCATTAAGGCTGCTGAGTTTGGGATGTGATACTTTACTCACATTCCTTCATCTTCTATAAACAGGACCATTTGGAAGTCCATTATGCATCTCATATCATTTTGCATTGAGTATTACATCAAAACTCTTGCAAAATACTCTTCAAAAGTCATTCCAAAAACATTTTCTTCTAGAGGGAAAATTTTCATTCAAAGTTCGTTGTTGTTTGTAGTTTGATGTGCTTATACCACAAGTTGTATCTGTTGTATCTTGGGAGAGAAGTGTCGTAAATCGTTAGCAGCATTGCGGGCCAATTTTATCTTAAGAAGAAAGTGTTTTCACTTGCCTCGGATTTCATTCTTCACTTTTTTTCTTACTTTCTTTCTTTTCATTTCTAGAGTTTAATTACGCACCTATGAATTAAACATAAATATTTCTTTGTCTAAAACAGTCATTTCAATATACTATCTAACAACACAAAATATGTATCTAGATAATATAAAAAATACAAACTCCCACTAAACTAGCATATTATCAATACATACAATACCCATGTGAGCGATGTGCTTATGAAAAATCTTGGGTGATAGGTATTTAGTAAATGGATATGCTATTTTGGAGTTTGTCCTAATATGTTTTGTAGCAACTTGACCACTCCGAACTCTTTCCTTAACAATTAGGAACTTGATATTTATAAACTTAGACTTTATCGAACTCCTGTTGTTGTTTGAACACAACATTGTTGATTTATTGTCACTAAATAGCTTAAGTGGTTTTTCAATTCCGTAGCCCAATGTGGATCTAAGTTCCTGTATGTGAGTGTATAATAATTTATTCTCTATAGATACCGCATAACACACTTGGCTGCTCTCCAACGATCCATCCCAGGGTTACTTAAATATTTGTCTAACATTCCAACAATAAATGTTATATCTGGATGTGTTCAAACCTGAGTATATATTAAACTTCCAACTGCTGAAGCATAGAGAATTTTTTGCATCCCAAATCTCTGTATCTTATCGATATATCTCTTTTGTGATAATCCAAGAATACCTCGAGAACGATCTCGGTGTATTTGTATTCCTAATACAAAAGAGGTGTCACCAAAATCTTTCATTTTAAATTGTTTTTATAGAAATCTCTTAATTTCATGCAATCAGTCGATATCATTGAAGGTAAGCAATATGTCATCGACAATACAATATTAGGAAAATATACTTACCCTAACTGAACTTGTGATATACACAATCATCAATTGCACTCATCTCAAAATCAAACGAGATAATTATTTGATAAAATTTGTGATACCATTGATAGGAAGCTTGATTAAGCCCATAATGAATTTCTTTAATTTGCAAACCATTTTTTGGGTCTCTTGACACAAAGTTTTTTGGTTGCACCATATAAATCGTCTCATCAATGTCACCATTGAGAAATTAAATCTTTACATCCATATGATGTATCTCAAAATTAAAATGTACGACAAGTGCCATAATAGTCCTGGAAGAGTCTTTCACTAAACTCTGAGAGAAAATCTCTTTGTAATCAATGTCTTCCCTTTAAGTAAAGCCAATTGCAACAAGATAAACCTTACATCTCTCCACATCGCCCTTCGAATCTCTCTTAATTTTAAATACCCATTTACAATCAATGAGTTTCACTCCTTCAAGCAATGGGACGAGTTCCCAAACTTCAATGTTTTTCATGAACTTTATCTCTTCATTCATGCATCAATCAACTATTGAGAATTATTCATCTGTATTGATCAATGAAAGTTGATTGGATTCCATTAATCCAATGACATCTTCATGTTCTTGGAGAAATACTATAAAGTCATCCGAAATTACATTTCTCATTTCTCTACTGGATCTCCTTAATAGAATTTTTTTCTTGAAGTTGTCGAGTTTGATCTTCTGGAACAATTTCTTGATTTTGTGTAAGGGGTTCTGGAATATTATCTTGATCCGAAATTATTTTTTGAACAAGATCTAGAGCAAGATCCTTGATCCTGATCATTGTTAACTATCCCTCCTCAAAGACAAAGTCTCTAATCTTATCTCCTACTCAAACTCTATATCCTCAAAGAACCAAGTATTTTCTGTTTCGAGAATTGACGTTATAGTGGGATCATTAAAATTTGTAATCGCTTGACCTCTTAAAGTTTCAAGTAAAAATAGCAATGGACATTTTTGGATTCCAAATTCTTTTTATTAGGCCCATGGGGTCTTGCCTCAGCTGGACAACCCCAAACATGCAAGTGCTTCAAACTAGGCTTATTGCATGTCCAAAGCTCAAACTAGATTTTGACTGTTGCTTTACATGGAACACTATTGAGAATATAAGATGTAGTCTTTAATGGTTCTCCCTAGAGAGATTTTGGTAACGTGGAATGACATATCATATTCCTTACCTTGTCCTTAAGTGTTCTAATATGTCTTTCAGCAACATTATTCATACTAGGGGATCTTGACATGGTGTGCTATTGGACGATTCTATATTTCGAATTTACCAAAATGCCCTAGACGTTGTTCTACTGGTCCACCATATCTATCACACCACCAGGGTCAGATTTGGCATGTTTAATCTTTTTGCTAAGTTGATTTTTAACCTCAACTTTGTAAGCCTTGAACATGTCCACTGATTGGAATTTCTCATGAATGAGATACAGGTAGCCATAACAAGAAAAGTAAACTATGAACGTAATAAATGATTGTTGACCATTCCAAGAAGCCGAATGGAATAGCCCACAATATTTGGATGTATTAGTTCTAAAACGTCCTAAGTTGTATTGCACCTAATCTCCTTATGTTTATTTATTTTTCCTTAATACAATTAACACAAACATTAAAGTCTGAAAAATCAAGGAAAACAAGAATCCCTTTGATACAAGCTTTTCGATTTTCTTTTGAGAGAAGTGACCTAATCGTTTATTCCATAATGAAGCTGAATTCTCATTGACTAATTTACATTTAATACCATGTGAATTCACATGTAAGGTTCATTAAACTAGGCAACCGTATTAAGCAAATATAGATTATCATACACTGATAAAGAATTGGCACCTACAATATTTGAATTAAAAAAATACTAAATTAACTATTTCCAAATGAACAAGAATAATCGAATTTGTTTAAGATAGAAACAGAAACCAAATTACGTCTAAAAGACAATACTACAAATGTCTCTTTTAAATTCAAATAATAATCATTATCTAATAATAATTATCCAAAGACAATAATTGAACGCTGGAGTAGCAATAATCAAGCGATGATGCCGTCACAGCTCTAGCGTCGGTTGGCCCCGAACGAGTGGTGGCTTGTTGTCACCAATCGAGCACCACCTCGGCACGCAGTGAAAGGCCACAACGTCGGAAAAATTTTGTAAAATCTAAATTTTTTTCAAAAAATCCAAAATTTAGAGATAAAATGCGCATCTAAATGTGAAGAATCCAAAGTACGAATTTCATCACTAAAATTCTTTCTTAAATCTCAATGGTTTAACATTGATTGGCTCTTATAACACTTATTGAATTTAAAACTTAAAACTTCATGAATCTTTTATCTTTATTGCCAAGAACTCCATGTCAAATCAGAAGATAATTATAAGTGCGGAACATACCTTCATCTTTTATTTTAAATCTTGAAAATTAACTGCAAGTTCTTGTTGGCTTCTTGCTCTCTAATCTTGATTATTTTTTCTCGATTCTTGATTTGTTGTAGATTTTTAATTTCTTGAAGATAAATTGGGAATCATGAAATACAACACAAAGGAATCTAGTTTCTACACATCATTAGGCCTATATTCTATTGAGATACCCAAATCCTAGTAAATTTAACTCTTTATTAAATCATTTTAATTTTCCAGTTTAAAATTAAGGTATCCTTTAATATATAATTATTTACAAATGTAGGCCCATATAACAAATTAAAATTTTCACTCAACAATCTTTACAAGATTCTTGCGGTCCGTTGTTAAAAAATTAACCGGTAGGTACATGCTCTGATATCACTTATTGAAAAATCATGCACCGAAAATCGATACCATTTGTTAGTAAATAAAGGAACGAGTATAATATGACAATATGAAAATCAAATAAGAACACATGATTTACATGGTAAAATTATACCACGTCCAAAAGAGAAGAATTTATTAATATCAATAATGGGAGATTACAAATTATTGTGCAGAATGTAAGAATTGACTCAATATGTGTTGTATACCACATATATATAATACTAAGATTCATAACATACTAATGATATAATACAATGTAAAATTTAATATAAGGTGAAGTCTCAATACACTACGTAAAATCAATAATGGAATATTTGGGATAAAATAGGAGTATCAAACTGTCAAAATGGAGTTTAAAAGCTGCTTGGAGATCACCGTCCCTTGAACGACATCTTCACGGAGCTCGAGCGGTAGCTTGGTGCCATCAAGCGCCAAGGTCCATGTTCTAAGCGCTTGATGAGTTTTCTTGGCGTGAAGCGAGCAGTCGTCTTGCATAATCCTTTTCTAATCCATTTTGGATTCCTTCAAGACCTATTTAAGTCTACTACCAACTCCCAATTTGAATTCTAGCTTAAATTCCTAAATAGGCTTCGACAAGAATTTCCAACTAGATTTCAAATAGAATTTTCAAGTAATCTTCCAAATAGAATTTGGGTCACACCCTGATTCTAACAAACTCCACATTGATATGAATTCTGTACAATAAACAAAACTTCAAAAATTGTCCACCAGAGACGAGTTTCACTTCAAGGAATAAACTTTACTCTTCAACCAAAAATTCTCTATCAAAAAAATCCCCTAACAAAAAATAAAAATAAAAAATTCTCCACATCTTCCACAAAATCCAATTAGGAAAAACTCAATAATTGAAAAAAAAAAAAATCAAATAAATCCAAGTACTGCTCAGCAGAATTACCTTAGGCACCAAAATTGCTCAAATTATCCCAAAAGCATCAAGATTACAAGTAATTTAATAATTATCAAACATGACTGAAACATACACTAACATTATCTACATAAAATGCTTCTGTGAAAGGTTCTTTTCTAGACTTGACACTTTCGACTGCACCTAAAGTATAAGCTACTAAATTAGCTTCACGGTACCTTTGTGGAATCCTATATCTATTCTAGGTCTGTCTTTAGCAATTGAATACAATGGCACCATGGCAGCGGCAAAGTGGAATAATCCATAACTTCTAAACTCGACTAAGATGCATTTTTTAATATGGACCTTAAATCAAACTCCAACAATAGTATACCAAGCTTAAAATCTACCCGAGTCTCTAACTTCTGCTGATAAATATCCAAAGATTTTGTAAAACCAAGCAAGACATATAACTAGGGCATTTTCTATCCCTTCAACATAATAAGGGTGCCTTTACTAACCTTTTGGACTCCACCTATACAAGTGTGTACCTGTAACCATTTGAATCAAGAGCACTCAGGATGATAAGATTTATTTTCAAATCAAGAACATGTCTCATAGCATCAGGTGTCCTAATAGTCCCATCAAACATTTTAATTATGACCCTTCCAATACTAGCTATCTTACAAGTTGAATTATTTTCTATTACCACAATATCTTTGAAAACTATTTTATATGTTGAAAATGAATTCGGATTATGACACATATGAAAAGTGCAGGCTGTATCAAGAATCCAATCATCGTCGGGTTTGGAATCGCCATCAGAATAACTAAAAGTTCTCTATCTTTGTAGCATTCTTCTACAATTGTGACTTCATATGAAGTTTAGCTAACACTTTCTTCTTTTGCAACTTATAACAATCCTTCCTAATGTGCATCCGTCTCTTGTAATAGTTACAGACTTTATTGTTGCAATTAGACCTTAATCTACCTTTCACATAACCATCATCAGGAACAAGGACATCTCCATGAGCCTCAAATCTAATAAAATGCTTCATCTTCTCCTTTGAAAATAGAGAATGATAAATCTCTTCAATGGTAAGAGTATTACAACTATATAAGAATGTGTCTCTACATAACATGTATGAATCGGACAACGAACACAATAATATTAACCCTAAAACCTTTTCATCATACTGATCTCCTATGTCTTCAAATCAGTGACGTTTTCCTTAAATACAGATAGGTTATCTTTTCGTTATGTACTTTTTGTCATACGATGAATACATGCGTTACTTCAGATGCAATTTGCTAGTTAGACATTTTGTCATCCATAATTGCTCCAATTTCAACCATAATACAACAGTGGTTTTCTCCTTTAAAACATCGTGAAAAATATTATTCGAAATATGAAGATGTATCTGTGATAGGACCATTCGATCTTTATGTTGTTTTTCCTCCATAGTCCATGTTGATGGCATTTTGTCAAATTCCAACATCGCATCATCCAAACCCATTTGAGCAAGCAATGCTCGCATATTTATGTGCTGATAGAAAATCTGGTGTTGCAACGAAATATTATAGTTCATAGTTGCTATCACAAAAAATTAAACCTCAAACTGAGTTGATGAAATCTCGTTTTAATACCACTTGTTAACAAACTAACCGATAGGTATACACTCTGATACCAATTGTTGAAGAATTATGCACCGAACCGATACCACTTGTTAGTAAATAAATGGACGAATATAATATTGAAATATGAATATCAAATCAGTACGCAAGATTTACATTATAAAATTATACCATAGGTAGAAGAGGCGAATTTAATAATACTAATAATGGAGGATTACAAAATTATTGTGTAAAATGTAAGGATTAAATCAATAGATATTGTACACCGCATATATATAATACTAAGATCTCTAACATACAAGGAATATAATACAATGAAAAATTTAATATAAGGTGAAGTCTCAATACAATGAGTAGAACCAATAATAAAATGTTTGGGATGAAATAGGAGTCAAAAACTGTCAAAAATAGAATTTAAAAGTTGTCTGGATATTACTGCTGCTCGAGCCGTAACTCGGCCGCTCGAGCGGTAGCTTGCCAATGAGCGCGGGTCCCTATTCTGAGCGCTCAGCGTCTCTAGACGTGAAGCGAGAGGCGTATCGTGTAATCCTTTTCTAATCCATTTTAGACTCCTTCAAGACCTCTTCAAGTTTCTTGTCAACTCCCAAATTGAATTCCAAGTAAAATTTCCAAATAGATTTCAACTAAAATTTCCAACTAGACTTCAAAATTGAATTTTCAAGTAATCTTCCAAATAGATTTTGGGTTACACCCTAATTTTAACATCCATCTATACCAAGGTGAATTTATCGGATGATTTGTTCCAGCACATAAAAAGTAAACAACATAGATTTCAATGCATTAAAAAAGTAAATGAGATCGACATGTCGTTGAGGATCCGATCTTTTTTTGACATTAAACAATTACTCGAGATATTAGCAATTTCTTCACACCATAAACTTCAAAATATTATTGTCACAGTTTAAAATGAAACTAAAACTTATAAAAAGGGACATGCAAATTCTTAACAAATGAGAAAATCATAAGAAAATAGACATTCTCCCAATATCATCTATCAATCGATAATCTTAGAAAATAAAATAAAAATATTTTTATTTAGTAGTCCGTAATTATTAAGAAATTCATGTGAATGATATACCATTTGAATAATAACAATTTACTTTTTTATTTTTAATCCCCAATACAATAATAATATATATCTAACTAATATGATATATAATAACACGAACACACACTCTGTCATCTTATGCCAATATTAAGTCCGTCCAGTTTTTCTTTCATTCTTTCGAAACCTTTTTTTCTACGTACTCATTTTCAATCCCACATTCATAAAATAAAATATTTTATATGTAAACCAAAAACTTTTTCTTATTTTTTAATAACACATAATTCAAAAAATCACTATTTAAAACTTCCACAAAAATGGGACCAAACGGGACTAAATTATACGAAAAAGAAATCCTACTTCTGAAGTTACGACTTTTCATCTCTGTACATTACATTACATCACAGAGTGGATAAGAAAATTGAGTGTAGGAAATAATAATTGCCAGGAAAATTAAACAAGAAATTGCAAAAAGCACCTGAATTTAAATAATATAATTGAGAATACGCATACGAACTTGATATGTCTACGGGTAAGAATATTAATTAAATAAAGAAAAATGGATTTCTCAAAACTCTTCTTCTTTTAATTTACTTTAAATTTTACCTTTTACGTAGGAAGCAACATATAGTAAGGCTGTTTGAGCCCTTTTTTTTTTTTTGCCAAAAATACATTTTAAAATAGTAATTTAATGGAGAATGTGTAGTTAAAAAATTAGGAAAAATTTTGAATTTGTGTGTAATATTATTTTATTAAAAATAAGATAGAAAAAAAATATATTTTGAAAATAATGGATAACATAAATCTATTTTCTATTTTTGTTTTCTTTTCTCAGCCGTCACCCTATTTATTTCTTCAATCAACCTCAACTTAAAAAAAATTAAAAATTTCAGTTTTGGCCGAACTGAACCTCGTGCTTGTTTGCATGTTTTACACTTGTCCTCAAAATGTCACGTTTCTCTATAACATGCAATTTATATCCACTGCTTCAAAATCATATTTGAACCCTAAATCTTTCAACAAATATGTCTCCACCTTTTGCAATCTCGTGCATAAGACAATCCAGTTCCCTTTATGCGTCGAATTCAAGAACTCGACTTTTATTTCAAAATTTCAACAAAAAATTGAAACAGGCCTGTAATGATGGCTCGCCGCCGGAGGTGACAGAGACTCCGGGTGTTCCAATATTTGATCCAGTTCCACCTGAAAGGCCATCTGATCCGCCGCCGCTTTCACCCGGACCGAATCCAGGCCCGGAATTCCCGATTCCTCCACATCCATCGGCTCCTGTGCCGGAGGCGCCGCGGCCACCAAGTCCTTCACCACCTGGATTCCCTGAGATATTTCCACCACATGCGCCGGATATCATACCGCCAGAGCCTGGGCCACCACCACCTAGGCATCCCGAGATTCCGTTACCAATTAAAATGTAGATGGGCTGTTTTTTAATCAGTAGGTTAATAACGTTTCATTATGTACTAAGAAAAAATCAATCCGTTTAGGTTTAATTTGAGTATTTTGTTATGTTTGGTGCAATTTTTTTTTGTCTCTACGTCTCTCTTTCTCGATTTTTTTTTTAAAGAATAGTAAAAAAACTTAGTGATGTGATCTCACAAATTTGTGGATAATAACGAGTAATAATTATAAATATGTGATTTTTTTTTCAAGAATAGTAATAAAAAATAGTGATGTGATCTCAAAAATTTGTGAATAATAACGAGTAATAATTATAAATGTATGGTTGAAATTAATATTCGACATTAATTTATTTATAACTATTTTTGATACAAATATAGAACTTCGAAATCATTAATTTTTTTTTATCTATTTAACCATTATTCTTTTATAGTGATTACCATTTTACTGAAATAGAGCATCTCTATATCAATACAATTCATTCATCTCGCTCAATCTTACAATTTTAAATTCATAGGCTCAGATCTTGTTAATTTTTATTTTTTTAAAATTGTAAGTATGTCAAACTTTATTTTTAAATACAAATTTTATTGAATTCACAATTTTTTATCCACTTTTTGACCACATATTTCATAAAATTTGACTTATAATCTCAAAAAACAAACAGAGGGTAGGTGAAGTTAAAACATGTTGAGAGTAGCTACTTAACATATCTATCTAGTGATAAAGTCTAATTGCACCACTTGCCATAATTATGAATTATGTCATTTGTACATTCCTTGGTAACATTGTGTGTATTGTCAAAATTTATGTCATTGATTATTTTAAGTGTTGTTCAAATCAAGATCAAAAATATTGGTCACCTCACATAATGTCTATCAAACTGTCAACCAAAGTGTACTTGTCGCAAAACTATATAATTATTCATTCTTTCGTAAACAGGGAATTAAGAGTATTTTGTTGACTTTTGAAGGGTACAAAAGAAAAATGCTTAGCAAATAGTCAAACAACTCAAGTAGGAATAGTCGCGATACATTTCACAACTCTTTTACGGTAAGATAAAGGTCTCATCAAAATTCGAAAAGTATTACTATCATCCTAACACAATTTTCCCATATTTTGCATCCTTTTTTTGTTTCTTTAACAATGTTATCTTAACCTCAAAAATCTGCACTACCTTGATATTAACATATTTTTTTGCCACCTTCCTATTCATTTGTATGTTAGTTACACATTCGAACCCAAATTTTTAGGCACCAAGATTTTTTAATTCCAAAAAAAGGAACCAATGATCGTTGGCACTCTAACGGTCAAATCAATTGTCGATATAAGTTGTATGGGGATTAGGTATATGAGAGATAAATAGGCATAGTTGTGGCTAGGGTTTAAAATTGCATACCTTTCAATGAGAAAGAAAAGTGAAAGCAATAGCGAGAAATTTTCTAGATTACCCCCCGATATTATATGATTCATGACGAACCTTCAAAATATGAGATCTCCTCAACCATGTAATGACTTGCTGATTGCCTCTAACATACGAGTTGACCATGAATAGATGAACACTTGCGAATAATCTCCAAGTATGAAGACTTACAGACAGCATCTAAAATGTGATTCGATCCCAATAGGCAAGGACTTACAAATGGCCCCTAAAAATATTAGTCAAACACGAAGAGGTGAGGCTCTATGGCTAGCCTCGGAAACACACTGAGAGGCTACAAGCCAACCATGAAAAGATGAGGCTATACAACTAGCTAGGAAAATATAATGGCAAGATCTTACAAGTCAACCTTGAAGAGACGAGAATTTATGGATGGCCTCAAAAGATTGCTAACACAATAGGATTCATCAAAATTTCAACTCCATCTTCCTTGTAATATGGACTAAACCAATATGAAAAAACCACAAGATTCTTAATCCGTAGGTACGAAGCAAGTGATATGCTAGTAGTACGTAGTTGAATAACAATATGACGTGTGCACACAAATACATTCTATGCCAATAGAAATAATAAAATGCTAGTAATATACTAGTACTACATTAATCCCCAAAGTCCAAGCCAAATATTTATATTGGGATAAGGACTCTATGAAGTAGTAACAATAGTCCCTATGCGGATCTACAATCTCAACCGAAGTTACATTTAAATGAAATGTGTCAAGTCTATGACTTTGGACTGTCAAGCCATACTGTCCTATGTGGGTCGTGTACCTTTTATATTGAATACGAGTTAAAAACAATACTACAGACGAAAAGCAAAAGTACCTTGTGCAGGTCGATACCCCGACCAAAGGTGACTTATAATTTATAATGTGTTAAGGACATGACTTCGAATAAAAGCAGGGTGCCCCATGCGGGCTGAAATCTCGACCTAATGTACCTTTTAAATTGATAATATGCGTCAAGGACAATTCTTCGGGCAAAAAGCAGGGTGCCTTATGCTGTTAGATATCACACAATGGTACCTTGTAAATTTAAAATATGTATCAATGATGGGACTTCGGACTAAAAGTGGAGATGTAGTGTACATGTTGATATCCTGACCAAAGGTGCCTTTTAAATAGTCATCTTTTATATAAACAGGATTGCATGCAATGTAAATGGTGGCTTGATTATCACAAAATAACTGACAGGTTGGTTGACAGTTATACCGAGGTCCTATAACAGACTCTGGAACCAAACCAATTCACATGTGGTAGAGGCCATTGAGCGATATTCGGTTTCGGCTGATGATCGAGATATCATTCTTTGTTTCTTCGATTTCCAAGAGACCACGACATCTTCCAAAAAAAATGCAAAAACTAGTGATTCATCTCATTGTCTCCAAGAATGCTTCCCAGTCGGCATCATAGAACGTTGCCAATTGCAGCTATTTTTTGTAAAATAAACCTTGTGATGGAGATCCTTTTATGTATCTCACAACTCTAAGAGCTGCTTTCCAGTGGGCCATTTTTGTTTGGCTTAGAAATTGATTCAAAACTTGCACAAAGTAAGAGATATCTGGACGAGTGATCGTTATGTATAACAATCGGCCAATTAATCTTCTATACTCTTTTGGATCGGCAAGTTCGGGTCCTTCCTCCTCATTAAGTTTCAAATTTTGTTCCATTGGAAATCGAACATATTTGTCTCCAATTAACCCACAATCTTGTAAGATTTTCAATGCGAATTTTCTTGGGCATATGGAAATCCCTTTTGAACAGCGGGCTATCTCTATCCCCAAAAAAAAATTTCAACCTTCCAAGGTCTTCCTAGATACTCTTTCAAGTTTTGAATTTCAATCTCATTATTTCTCCCTATCACCATATCATCAACATAAACAAGCATGACAGTGAAAGAGGTGTCCGTCTTTCTGAAGAACAATGAGTAGTCGACTTTGGATTGTGTGAACACATTTTTAGTGATAACCGAAGTTAACTTATGATTCAATTGCCTTGAGGCCTGTTTCAAGCCATATAGGGACTTTTTCAGCTTGCATACGCAATTCTCCCACTCTCTACCATATCCCGATGGCAATGACATGCAAACTTCCTCTTCCAAATCACCATAGAGGAAGGCATTATTGACATCAAGATGGTAGAGAGACCTACCTTTAGAGGCTGCAGTGGCCAATAGGCAACGGACTGTGGGCATTTTTGCAACGGGGAAAAGGTTTTGAAGTAATCATCCTCCTCCTTCTGTGTATATCCCTTGGCTACAAGGCGTGCCTTGTATCTCTCTATGGTACCATCCACCTTGTATTTTAATAGAATATCGAAGCCCAGCTCCAGCTAGAGGTCCAGCCCAGCTCCAGAAGCCCAGAGCCCAGCTCCAGCTAGCAGACCAGCTCCAGCTTGCACCAGCTCCAGCTCCAGCTAGCATCTAAACTTCCCGCCAAGGATTCAGTTGGATATGTACACGTGTATTGCTGTAAATCAATGTGAATGATTAGTTAGTTAGATTAGATTCCTTAGTTGATATTTAAAAGACAAAGGCTCACAATTGTAATGTGTGAAGTTCATTTTTCTTCAATAAAAACTTCTTCATCATTTCAATATATTTCATTTTAAACACCCATTTGCATGCCACAATCTTTTTGCCTCTCGGTAGCATGGTCAATTCCCAAGTGTTGTTTGCTTGAAGAGCTGTTAGTTCAGTCTGCATAGTTGTTCTCCAGTGAGGATGCCGGTTGACAGTTGAAAAAGAGGTGGGCTCCAGCTCTATTATGATGGCTAAGCTGAAGCTAAAGTGAGCAGGGGACATGTTATCGTACTTTAGAATGGAGGAAAGTAAATGAGAAACCTTCATCCATTTGTTGTAAACTAGGAGAACTAAATGGTTTTGCTAGAGAAGTTACAAGTCAGCAATGGAAATCTTAGATATAGCCAGGTTGTTGTCTTTGTCTGGTGGATCTTCTCAACTCAGGGACATTGTATGCTGGTGCTGGGACATTTATCTCATGTTGGGGTGTTCACTTTGGTGGTAGTGCACTGTGGATGGGTTGATTGCAGAGGTGGTATCACTGCTGGTATGATCAGGTGCTGCTGGTATAAGATCACAATATTCTGATATGGGGTTGGGTATTACGGGTGGGTCACCAAGTCTTGAGGGATGAGGTGTTTGTAATAGTGGTGGTAGCTTATTTGTATTTTGAAAAGGGAAGGTATTTTCATAGAAGACTACGTCACGACTAATAAAGGTTTCTTGAGTCTTTCATCAAAGAGTTTGTAACCTTTAATGTCATTTGGGTATCCTATGAATAAATATCAACGTGCTCTTGGATCAAATTTGGATTGGTGGGGATTGAAATTTGATGCATAGCATCGGTATCCTAGAGTCTTTAGGTAAGAATATGAAGGAATTTTGGAAAATGATTTCGTATGGGGATCAGTTTTACAGATTCAGAGAAGGGATTTTATTTATTAAATATGCTGCTATGACAACACATACTCCCCAGAATTTTAAAGGCAAATTGGCTTCAAATCTAAGAGCTTGCTACATTTAGCAAGTGTAAGTGGTTTCTTTCAAAAATGGAGTTTTGTTGAGGGGTATAAACGCAATTTTGTTGGTGAACTGTCCCCTTTGAAGCAAAGAATTTTTGTCATTTGAAATTCTTTTCCTTGATCGGATCTTATTCCGTTAATCTTATTTTAAAATTGATTTTCAACAAAATTGAAGAAACTTTCTATAATCTGCGTTGTTTGGATTTTAGAACTCATGAGGTAAGTCCATGTTACTCGACTATGGTCATCAACAATTGTAAGAAAGTAATGAACACAATTGAATGAACTAATAGAGAAAGGGTCCCAAATATCCATGTGTATCAGATCAAAAGGTGCTTCAATAAATTTTAATCGGAGGGGTGTCCTAATCTTAAATGCCACAATAGATAAAGAGTAGGCCACAGGTTGGTGAGATGGCAGCTTGTCCCCAAGCTGATTCTTTTCCAAAAAATAGAGCCCTTGTTTTTCTCTAGCAATTTCAATCGTCCTCTAACTTTCGAGCTCCTAACTAAAACATTGTTTAGCCAAGAAAATTAAACAAGTACTTAGATCTCAACTAATTTGACTTGTAGAGATAAGGTTGTAATGGAAGTTAGGCACATATAGGACATTTTTGAAAGTAAGAGCAGGTGAAATAATAACAGTCCCTATATGTGAAACTGGTACCATAGTGCCATTGGGCAAGTTGATCGAGACATTTTGCAGAGACTTTCTCTTTATGAGTAGGTCAAATGATATTGTGATGTGATCAATTGCCCCACTGTCGAGAATCCATGTTCTTCTACTGGTGATGGTTTTTGTGCAGCTCAAAGAGTGTCTCAAAGATATAAGTAGTAAGAAATTTACCATTGATGTTTGATAAATTTATACCTTGATTTTCTTAGTTGCTGCTGGACGAGGTAGAATTTTGGCTTTGCAAAAGGGCTATGAGCTGCCGTATCTAATCTGGTGAGATGTTCAGACTTGATACTCCTAAGCCCTCATCCAAGGATGCATTGTTGGCAAGCCTTTTCCGTGTTCCGCTTCCAAGTTTTGGTTTATGCAATTTGTGGTTTGGAGGCTATCCATAGATTTCCCAACAAGTTTCCACGATATGTTTTGTTATCCCACATTCTGTGCATGATGATTTCTCCTTAAAACACTATCCCTTGTAGTTTCCTTTTGTCTGCTTGGCATTTTTCCTTTGATTCTGAGTTTTGCCACCATTGACTGCCATTGCTGCAGATTCTGAAACATTTTGGATAAGTTTAGTGAGCTCATGATTAGCCTCACCTTGTAAAACAAGGTTGAACACATTATCTAATGAGGGCATCGAATCTTTTATTAGAATCAGGTTCCTTAGTCCGGCGTAAGTGTCATCCAATCCCATAAGGAATTGCATAATTTGTCTTCTCTCTAGCCTTTTGTTCTACACCGAAATTGTACCCCACAATTCTAATGCAGAGTCAGAGAAAATGATATATCTACCAATCTCAGATGATAGACTATTGGTAATCAAAGATAGGATCATATGTTGCACATCTGCCACTATGAGTATTTGGCATCGGTATCAGCATGTTTTGTGATGGAGCCATAGAAGAAGCCTAATTTGTTTTTCGCTGAGAGGGCTACATACATAACTCTACTCCAAGCATGGTAGGTATGAAGGGTCAATGGTTGTGAGACTAAAACAGTTCCAGGGCTCTCCCCATGATGTAGGAAAAAAGGAATTAGAAAAATTGTCTACAGGTTGGTGAGGTTCAGCCATAATGAGGGTTGGTGAGGAAGAAGATTATGATGTGAAGAAATGATGTTAGGATCGGTAAAACAGAGATGTTCAAAGCTCCAGCACTGATAACATAACAAAAGAGAGAGTACTCTATGTTGGTTACCAAAGAATTCATATTGATTGAATTGAGATTGTACAAGATATTTACTCCTAATTTATAAACAAAAGTTAAGCCAAAAAAATATATACAGAACATTTAAAATCTAAACAATAGGCAGCAGCTATCTATTTTCCTGTAGTCCCCATCACATGTTTCAAATATAGGAAGCCTGCTCTATTTTCCTTATCCATCAGAGGTTTGTTTTTCCATATAAAATCAAGTCAAACTATATATGGAGAACCACAACATGTAGCTCTTCCCCAGAAATATGTTCAGCCTTTCTTCTATGTCTTCTCAATAATAAGTGAAGCAATCCTCTCACGTATCAAGGCATCTTGCAAGGCTAGGCACGAATAATACAACCACCTCGAATGGCAACGCATTTTGCAAAGCGAAGGATAGGTGAAGCAATCATATCGCAGGGCAAGGCATCTCATGAAGTGATGATTAGGTAAAGCAATCATCTCAAAAGGCAAGACATCTCGCAAAGCAAAGAATGGTAGAGAAATCATTTAGTTAGGTGAGATATCTCGTGAAACGAGGAATATGTAGAACAATCATATCATGAGCTGAGGCATATCAAGCGAGGAATTGTGCTTAACAATCTTACAAATTCTGGCATTTAGAACTCAACCTGGAAGCATGTTGAAAGAAAAATCAAGATCTTGGCAAATTAATTGAAACTTAAATGATTCATCTTTCAACATCTTCATGCCTTTAATTGTTGTAGCCTTTGACTTGATCCCAATATACAATAATACAATAATCTTGAGATTTCGAGATTTTAAAAGTTGGCAGGAAGAAATTCTAAAGGCTGTCATTTATATAGCCCCTGTTTGAAACCCTTTTTTTTTGCCCAAAACTAATTCCCCAACAGTGTTCACTGACAGCAGGCCCCAAAGTCAAAAAATGTGTAAGAATACCAATATTTTCTTCATTCCTCCCGTTGAAAGTTTGTTCCGGTTTGCCGCCATTTCTAATTGCATCTTCACTCATTTCACCTAACCCATTTCCACCTATCACCTACTCTTCCACAACATTTATAGCCCTTCGCGAGCTCACCGTCACCGGATTTTTCTGGACCAAATCAAGGGTAAAAACCAGTACGCACGTGGCTGAGCAGTACCCATACGGCTTCATTTTCCACTTTCCCAATCGAAGACCGAATTAATCTTTCACCTTCGCTGAGTCCGGTTTTGTGGAAATATTTCACTTTTTTCTCCTCCCCTTTGTTCCCGACTTCGATCCAGAGCTTTCTCAGGCTACAAATCTGGCGTGAAACACGAAATTGTGACCGGCTTCCATGAAAAACGATTTCTCTCTGTGGCAAAGTTTCCCCGACCAAACGGTAAGCCATTGCATTACAATACTTTCAGACCTGCCTTCTGGCATGTTTCTTTACCTGTATTATATCTTTGATTGAACTCGTAGAGCCAAAAAATTGTGTGCAATTTTGTTTGGTACAATTGTTTTCTTCGATTTCTATTGTTTCAATTTGAACACTTCAAATGCATTCATTTTTCTTAATGAACATGTAACATCCTTCACTAGATTCTAGTTTTTATTTCTGCTATTATTTTACCTTCTATCTACTGTCAAANTTTGGTACAATTGTTTTCTTCGATTTCTATTGTTTCAATTTGAACACTTCAAATGCATTCATTTTTCTTAATGAACATGTAACATCCTTCACTAGATTCTAGTTTTTATTTCTGCTATTATTTTACCTTCTATCTACTGTCAAAGAAATTGTGCTACAATGCATCATGAAGTCTAACAGTCAGAATGCAATATTAATCTGAGTTCTAACAACGGTGTTGCCTCCTGCCCTAAAAGCAAAGGCACTTTCCTAAATTTGAATCATATGTAAATGTCTTAGTAGGGGTCTATTGAGATGAGGCTTTACATATTCATGTCCTTGGCTGGGGTAATGTCTCCCTTTGGTAGTGCTACAAATATAATACTGTAATAATTCTCTGCACATGGGTAGAACTCCAATTTCCCCACTTTAATGTAGACGGAAATTGATTTTGCCTTGAGATTAATTTCATGAGAAAGATTTAATTGACTCTTATCCCAGTTTTCTCCCATGGCAGCTGTTCACAAGTGGAATCCCAGTTATGTTGCACCCTGCTGCTTCCAATTTGCAGGCACCCCAGGGCGTGGTGCGTAAGACGGCGAGGTGGAACCAGCCAGAGCACTAAGTATTCATCGAAACCTATGAACTTGTCATAGCTGAAGGCCACCGACGA
>CAIGRN010026987.1:0-21006 GCA_903798345.1 Fraxinus anomala
GGATTTTTTCTTCTAGAAATTGGAAATTTCAATTTGTGGTCTTCATTATGTTTGGCTGTATGTTCAAAAATTACATTTTAGTAAGTTAAAAGACTTATTTGAGTTAATTATTTCAAAAAATCACTAAACTTATACAATGGTCACAAATTACTTACTAAATTTTAATATGCTTCACACTGTTCACCGAACTTCCTCCGTTTGCTTTCCATCCATCACCAGAAAAGTCATGTTACCATTTCTACTGATGTGGCGGACAAAAAGTTGACGGGGCAACTAATACCCGATAACGTCAAATCAACTTAGGCCTCATAATCAGTAGAGGAAAAAATAGTAAATTTATATTTCCTTCATAAAATAATAAAATAAATGAACAAAAAATCAAAATGAAAAACAAAGAAATAAAACTTCGTCTTTCCCCTCATCCTCACCCTCACTCCCACCCCCATCCCCATCCCCCATCCCCATACTCACTGCCAACACCAATACCATCACAACCACTATCGCCGCCGCCGAACCAAAATCCATCCACCTATCTTTGGTCGTTGTCACCCACCCAAACATTTTTTTTTACTTCCGTAATTCGTTTCATTACAAAAATTGAAAGCAAAAGAAGACGAAATTGACAAATTTGGAAAATTAAAATGGGCCTTGGAGAGGAAGGGAAGTCCATGTGCATAGATAACCAGTTTTGAAGAGATTCAGCACAAACAAATGAGGCCACATCAAACACTTCGAGATAGATGAGTTTAGAGTTAATTATTTTTTAAAATTGAAATCAAAACTGTATGAAATGGGGATGATTGTCGGGGAAGAATTTGCCATTTCTTCGATGGTTGATTTGAGAGAGAGCGAGTTTAAATAGTATATATCGCGTTCGCGCAAAATAGTTCCGGCAACGGCCATCGAATTGAACTGCCAAGATTTGCTCGCCAACAAATGAATTTTGTCTCTCCTATATATAACTTGTAGGATTTTTTAACGGTTGATCGGGAGCTAGCGGAAGTGGAGCCAGAAGAGGAGGACCTAATTGACCCTGTAACATCATCATCGATGTCTTCGATTGAGAATAACAGTGATGAGGAGGTGTCAGATGGCGACAGTGTCGAAGGTGAAGGTGAAGGTGAAGAGGTGCAGAGCAACATAGTGAATAAATAAAATGGTTTGGGGTTTTGATATAAATTTTTTAAAGATAAGTCAAAAATGTGTTTAAAAATACAAGCATGACGCGATTTCCGGTGATTAGGAGGCCTAAGCTGATTTGGCGAGATTTTATTGAGTGTTAATTGTTACATCAACTTTTCCTCAGCCACATCAACATGATAAGAGTGCAAAATAGAATGATTCTCATCTTATATGTTGTATCTATGTAATTATTTGATGTCTAAAAGCACTAAGTACCCTTATATTTTGATTTAGGTTATAAATGGATGAATGAAAATGGTGGAGATTTGAGGAAATAAATGAAAAATGACCAAAGTGAAAGAAAAGGAAAGTTCATGGACCAAATTGTAAATATCCAAAAGCTGACTCGGAGGGTAAAGTGAAGATATGAAGATTTGAGAGTGTTAGACATCAATTGGATAAGGAAAGAAGCCAAAGGATAAAATATAGTCAAAGTATCTTCACATATTAGCTCACAGCTGAAAAAGCTCTGCTTCGAATTTTCAGTCTTAGTTTGAGACCCATTTTTGGCATAGGAAATATTCGAATTGGAAATATTATATTTCTAGAAGATTTGTAACTCTTTGAGTTAGTTTTCCAATGCATCTTGAATTGTCTCAATCGGATATCGGGAGAGAAAGATATTACCAAAATATTGAATGCTATCCGGTGGAATTTTCTAAAGCTATGCGGTCGCATAGCTTTAACTTTAATGCGGTCGCGAGTGTGGCTTAAGAGATTTTCAGCCAACTCGAGTTAAAAAGATACGGACCGCAAACACTTATTCTATGCGGTCGCATAGAGTATTTTCGAGACGCGATTTTCTAGTTTCCTTCTACGGTTCAAATACTTGTGGAAACAACTTCTTTCACGACTTTTAAGCCCTAATACTCCCTAGAACGAACCAGACGCCTCAATACACAACTTTTCTCTCCTTGGGGTTCAAAAAACTCCATGAAGAACTAAAATCCTTGGTGACGTTAGGGAGGAATTCGTTGGATTCGGTGATTTTACATCATATTCATGCAATCTGGTCTTTATTTGTTGAATGCTTTTAGAATTTAGATTTTCCTCTCATAAATTTGCCGTGAAATTGGTTTAACTCTTTTTAGATTTTTCATGGATGCAGTCATTTTTTTTCCATTGTTTAATCTAAATATTTGTTGAGTTTCAATTTCATGAACTTATATTGAGATTTATTTAACTTTTACTAAATTCTTCATAGATTTAGTCACGCTTTTTATATTGAATGATTGAACTAATTGTTGAATTTTAATNTAATCTAAATATTTGTTGAGTTTCAATTTCATGAACTTATATTGAGATTTATTTAACTTTTACTAAATTCTTCATAGATTTAGTCACGCTTTTTATATTGAATGATTGAACTAATTGTTGAATTTTAATCTCAATTATTTTATTGGTGTGATTCAATTACTGCTTTATACTTGAAGTATATGGTCGATTTTTGAATCTGATTTCAATAAAATTGTACGAATGCGTTATAGGAAGTCTAGATTTTAGAACTACTATTGAATTAAATTGGTTTGTAACGTCATATTATCCAATTATGGTGTTGGGATGAAAACCTCTGATTGAGTTATAAAAATGAATAATTGATGTGAATGATCCGATCAAAATGTGGGAATTCCGATTCTCCACTGCCTAAATTCATTGATTTTAATTTTACCATTTCATGATATTGATGTTAATTTCATTAAAATGCCAAATTCGACTACACATTTGAGAGAACAATTCTTTTTTTTTAATCCTTTGAGTAATTTTCCATCTTCATGTGGAATCGACACCCCAAAGTTGTGCTATAATATCCGCGTTATTCTTTGGACGTAATCAAATTTTGGCGCTGTTGTCGAGGGGACGGTACAAAACACCAAGAGATCGACTGAAAAAGGGTGATATCGTTCCTTTACTACTCTTTAGTTAAATTACTTTTCTTATTTGTTATATTTTTTTATTTATTCTTATATAGTTTAGTTTTCGTATTTTATGAACATAGATCGAGTGGGCAAGAAAGCTCTACCAAATGACATTTTCCAGTGTTTGAAGCACTTTCTAACCATATCTTTAATACTGCATCTATTGTCACGAACACCACATTACACAAAACTATGACTAATAGTGAACACGACGATGTGCTTTATAGGACTTTACATGATTATCTTCACCCTACATGCACTTCCATACCATCATGCATCATGTTTTCGCCTAATATGCTACGTATGGAACTTAAACAGGGAATGATTCAACTTCTTCTCACTTTTCATGGACTTGAAAATGAAAATTCATGCGTCCATATTAGGGAATTTGAGGAAGTTGTCACAACCTTCCACAATCAACATGGTACAACGGACGCAGTTAGGCTAATTTTTTTTCCATTTTCACTTAAAGAACGAACTAAAAGCTGGCTGTATTCTTTGAGACCATGGTTAATTGGCACTTGAGCTGAAATGACTCAAGCATTCTTTAATAAATACTTTCCCTACCATAAAATTAGTGCCCTTAAGAAGCAAATCTCATCATTCACTCAAAAGGATAGTGAGACTTTATACGAATTTGGGAAATATATAAAGAATTGCAAGCCCTCTGCCCCTATCATGGTTATGAGCGTTGGCACATCGTGAGTTACTTTTATGAGGGATTAACACCTAGGGAGCGTTAATTCGTAAAGATGATGTGTAATTGTGATTTCCTACAAAAAGATCCGGATGAGGCTATAGAATATTTAGATGACCTAGCTGAAAAAGCTCATACTTGGACTGGACCTAGTGCCACTGATAGTACTAATAGGTCACGACTCATAGGAAACCCCAATAGCACATATATCTATCATCTTAGGGAGGAGGATAACCTTAGAGCAAAAGTAGAAGCCCTAACTAGAGAACTAGAAATTCTACGTGCTAAAGACTCGAAATCTACACCGAATGTATCCCATGTTGAGTCTTGTGGACCCTGTTTTGTGTGTGGTGGAAGTGATCATCCGGCGCAAGAGTGTTCTACTTTTGCGAAAATGAGGGGGGTTTATGAGGAACACTGCAATGCCTTAGGCACGTGTAATAAGCCCTACACGATGACTGATGAGACCTATTTCTAGGCCTTCATGGTCCGATCTTATCAAAAACACTAATGGACCTCTGGGGCCCATGTTCTTGAGCATATTCTAGGGGAAAGTTATCCTCATGTGGCACATTGCCATTGGGTTGGCTAGTGTCATAATTTGTGGACGTATCAATTACCACTTCCCTTTCCACTGGACTGAGCTCCCTTCTGTGCACTTGAGAGTAGGTCCACATGTCATTTTCCTCGCATTCTTGGGGAAACATTCCTTGCTGGGGCATTTGATACCCTGCCTATTGGTGCATTTACATAAGCAAATGTTGCATAGTAGCATTCTATTGGGTCATGTTCCTCATGTTTGCGGCCATTTCCCCCACTTTCCTGGCTAGGCGAGCTGTTGTACCGCCTCGCTTGTATTAGTGATGGGGACGATATACGTTCACATTCGTTCGGAGGACTTGTTCTTCAGAAGCCTCCAGCAGTCTATTTCTACCTTGCGAGCCGTAGTGGCTGTAGCTCATAATGTGTATTTGGCTTTGAGCCAAGGATATGTTTTTAAGTGCTTCCTTCCTGTAGCGGTTCTTTCTCCATCAACCAGGCCTTTCTTCAAGGTTTTGATTACTTTGGATGGCTTTCACTACAAAGACACTCGTGGTTATAGTGTCGAATTTTTCACAGACGGTTCCAATCTGTTGACCCCAAAAAATGTTCAACGACGTGGTCAACAGATCTAAAAGCCTCTCATGTTCACACAAGCTTGATTTCTGCACACTTGGACAAACCGTTAGTCACACGTAGCCTTATCCGGAGGGGGTGGAGTTGGTCACGCACACTCGACGGTCAAATCAGTTGGAGAAATAGTTATATGAGCGTGGAAGAGTTTTAAACGTGAACCTCCAATATAAAATGGGGTCGACTTTGGGAAGAGACAAGTAAAAGATAGGGTAGCTAGATTATAACTTTAAGAGTCTAAACGTGCATTACCCTTGAATGACACTAAGTGTGAGATTTTATACTTGGGCAAGACGAATGAAGGCCATTGGATGACAACGCACATGACCTCATCCAAATGATTGACCTTTCATGTCATATACATCAATCAGTTGCAACCTTAAATACTAATACCATTTTTGTATCCGTAAGGCCTAGCTTGCGGGTTTGGACTAGACCAAATAGGTTGACGACGGCAGCGGTGACAGTGAGTTGTCATGTCAAATTGCATAATACAAGATATGGATCGGCTCTCCCATGGGGTTCACGTGTAATGTGTTCGGTTTAGCTTCATCTCGAGGGAAAAAAGGGGTCATCCTCGCAGCTCCGTCGGTTCAGCTTCGCCTCGTGTTAGTGTACAGGGTGTGGGATCGTCGAATCATTTGCCATGTAGGATGGTTGAGACCCCGTGGGGGTCCTTGTGTAGAGAGGTGTAACAATAACTTTAAAAAAACTCAAATTGTGATGAAGTTGGGTAATTGGATGGAAGTTGGATGAAGTCCACTTTTTTTGGTATTGCTAGTAGGTTGGCAGAAGTTGGATTAGGGATGGCAATAGGTCCCCCGCCCCGTTACCCGTTTAAGGCGGGGCGGGACGGGGTCCTTGCCCCATTTACTAACCCTATTTAATTTTTTTTTTAGTTTTTGATAATTTATTTTTATTACCTCTATTCATTAGACTTAAATAAATAATTTTAGTTGCCATTTTATATTAGAACTAATGCAATTTTCAATTTAAAGTATTGAATTCTAAAAATAAAAAAAAATTAAACGGGACGGGAAGGGAAGGGGCGGGGCAGGGGGCCTGTTACCCGTCCCCGTCCCGATACCCGATTAAGCGGGTTATCCCCGCCCCATTCGGGGCGGAGCCCAGCGGGTATTGAGTTTGTCGGATTTTTTTTGCCATCCCTAAGTTGGATGAAGTGTGTTGACAACTTTTTCAATTTTGTTACACTTACATCTTGATTGATAGTTTTGTTTATATCTTGGGTGTTGCACATAGTGTTGTTATTGATTTGAACAACGCTTAAAACAATCAATAATCTCAATTGTTACGTATCATGAAATGTCAACCAAAATGTAAAATAAAATATACAATTAGTTTAATTCAACTTTTTTTTTTTTGAGTGAAGTGGGTCTCGCAAGTATATTTAAAAAGATGTAAAAGTCCAACTTTTTAATATTTTCCATCTTAAACGCAATTTGTGTTTTCTTTACATATCTTTGTTGAAGAGGATTCCTACCACTTTAAAAATTTAAATCTAATTTAAAGTTAGGGAGTGCCGTCATAAGTTGTCACTCTTAACATGTAGGTCTAGAAAGTTACAAGCAAACTCTACTGATAACTATTTATCAAACATAAATACTATTTATCACAATCATTTTAGAAACCGAAAGGAACTCATTCTCCCCAAAATATGGCCACTTGCTGTCTTCCCTTACCTCCAAGCATTAAACTCCAGTGGCAGCACCAGCCGCCTTCTTCTTCTTTACTAATTTATTGCCCCCGTTCTCTACAATTGTCGAACTTTAAACCCCGTTCTTTGTGTGGCCGCTGCCGTGCCACCAGTCCTGGGCCGCCGCCGGAATCTGGGCCCAATTCCAACAAACCTCCAGCTCCGTCTTCAGGTCCCCCTTTTTTCTTATTATATATTTCACTCTTGCGATTAAACTTGATTATGCTCTTTAGTTTCCTTGTTTTCATAATGAAATTGTATAGGATAGTTATTAATTAGTATATGGAATAGCTGTTTATTCATTTCTGAGTATTTGAATAAATGTGAGCTCTGTTCTCTCAAATTACTAATTTTCTTGATTTCCTGGAGCAATAAAATTTTGTACTTAGGGCTTATTTGATAGGCCCTTTTTTTCCATGGAAAATGGATTTTCCAATTTTGTCATGTTTGATGACACTTTTTTTTTCCCAAGAATTGGTTTTCCACCTTTGCCACATTTTCTTGGTCTTAGTTGAATTTCAATTCCCTGAAATTCCAACTTTTTTTTTTATTTCTTTTTGGCAGTAGAAACAAATTCTATCCCGAATTGTAAAAAAAAATTATCCCTCTAATTGACAATTTCTATCTAAAACAAAGCCAAACGAACACTAAAAATTTTCCAATTTTTTTTTTTTGGCAATCCAAACAAATTACATCCCTAATTATAAGAAATTCTATAAGTCAAACGAACACCAAAAATAGAAAATTTCAACATTTTTCAAGTGAAAAATTATACTAATCAAACGCAATTAATTGACAATTCTCAGTAAAACAACTCTAGGCAATTTAATTCCCTGCAATTCGTTTTTTTTTCACCCAAATTTCATCTTTGAATCAAACGGACCCTTAGTTTCAATTTGACTATTGGAAGTAAAGGGATTTGAGTTTGATTCCATTCCAATATAATAAAAATAGAGTAAAACCTAATACAACTAGATTACAGTCAAGCCACAAACGTGCAAACATAATGGTTTTTGAAATTTCTAAGAAAATTTGGTGAATATATGCTTCCACATTGAGATGCAGTCAATCTTGATTCTGAATTAATCCTGTGAATATTCATTGTGATAACATCCTAGAACTGTATGCTAGTGTAGATGTGTTTTGGTCTGACAGTGTTCAAAATGTTGTTGCTAAACAAATTTTTCAGACTTCTAAGAAGGTTGTGAACATATGCACAGTATTCTTCCTAGAAGATACATTAAATCTTGATTTTGCATTAATCACATGAAATATATTTATGATATCTGAGAACAGTGATAACTAATAACTATTCCAAGTGTTGTTTTGGTCATGATTGTGATTCGATTTAATGTTGTTGTCTTGTCATCATGCGATGACTGTCCTTAATTTCCCTTTTCTTATGGGTAATCACGAGTGAACATTTACATAAATAATAGAATGTGGAAGCTAAATTAAATTGAAACATTCGTAAAAAATTTAATAATGTTAATAACACTAATTTGTAATTTCAAAGTGTAACATGCCAAATAAGGTAGTATGTCTAGATACCAAATGCCAAAAATATAAATTTAAAATTTGTGGCTTAGTCATTTTAACATCATAAGCCTCACTATATGGCCGTGATCCATCTGATCCATCATTCTCCTGTTGTTTTTAATTAAATTAAGCCTCATCCTAATATTTTTTGAAATTTTAATTACATTCACTGAGCGAATATGGTGCAGGTGTGAATATGATGCATTTATATCGTGAATGGCATAACATGTGACACTCCTAAACATGGACATATACAATAGTTGTATACATGAATGACATAGCATCATGATTGACAAATCAGGAACATGGTGCAATTTAGGCAAAATTATGAAATGAGCTAAACAATCATGAAAATAAGCAAATGAAATTACTATCCTAAAACAAATTTTCATATCATAAAATCATAATTTGTAAATAGCAATATAATTTCGATAGTACATATTCTAGTTACATATCCCACTTGCTTCAAAGAAGAGTGAGTTCAGAAAGATGATAACATTCTTGTAATCATGGTGTGAATATAGTCTTATTGAAATGTGTTTGAATTGCTAAAGTAATTTTGAGAAACTGTCTTTAATCCACAATAATACTACTGTTGACACTTTATGCAGTTTCCATCTTTGCTTCCTTCCTTAATTCAACATCATTTAAAAGGCTTGAAGATGTATTTTTCTCATGATTTAATATACAGAGAAATAGATTCTTCTCGTATGTTCTATTCGAACATGGTATCTGAAATTTCTACACTCGAGATTTCTTTAGTTTCTTTTTTCCCCTTCATTTCTTTCAGTATGCAGCATGTCCGAAGTTTGTCTAGACTGTTCATCTGAGAATACTACTGAAGCATCTCAAAAGCCTTGAATGGTCACAATAATTTAATATGTTTATACAAGAAAAGGGTAAATTTAGCTACATTGACGGCCGAACCACAATACCCTAGAGGAGAAGGATGTCTCTTTCCAACTGTGGTAGGCTCAGAATACCACTATCATAGCTTGGCTTGTAATTCCATGGAGTTGGAAAGAGGTTAGACTTACATATTTCTCTCCATGGCAAAAGAAATCTAGTATGTTGTTGCAGAAACTGTTTGACTTCAGCAATTTTGCACAGGCTTATGAGATTAAGTAATTAAATTGTAAATCAAATTTAAAATTGGGTCATATAAATCTTATGAGTTATTACAGTATTTTCAAGGATTCTTGGTAAGTATCATATCAATATTCTAATTTTCATTAGGTGAACATGAGGTGACTCACCACATCTAACCTTATATGGCTTTCCAACCAAACTTTGATATGTACCTCAACCTGCACATATCTTTCTTAACCTTTTGAAGCTTATGGTCCTATTCAATTGGTGTATCAATAGGCTTTCCGCTAGCATCCCATTTTCCTCAAGGAGATCAAGGACATATTTATGTTGTGATCTAAAGATACTACTTTCTGAGTGAGCTAACTCAATACTTAACGAATTCTCAAGTTTCTTGAGGTCTTCATCTCACATTTTTTGGTCAATCTTTTTTCCAGACTTTCTATCCGACGCGGGAGCGTAAAAATTTGACAATGAACAATTAGAAGAGAAGGGGAACCAAAATGAAGAAGAATTAGGGCTAAAAAGTCAATTTATCATTCAAGGATGCATATTACAATCAATAAGCCCTCCATATATAGGGAAACTAATCTAAAAATTTAAGAACTTCTACTGAACTAGAACTTTATCAAAATATTAAAAATAATCTAATCATTAAACATTTTTAATTCGAATGAAACTCTATTTTAAAATCATATCTAAACTATATTTCTATCCTTATCTTTATTGCATCATACTCTCTTGAAAATTATTTAGTCACAATTATCTAATCCACGTAAACAATCAAGGTTGTAACCTTCTCATAGGTTAAGGCTTGATTAGGAGGGTATAATCTTCGGGTTTTGTCATTATATCATTTTGTCATACCCCTGTTAACCCTGCTGAACCACACTTTGGGAGATTGCTTGGACCCAAAAGAGTGCCTTACGGAGTCTACATTCACCGTTTTCAAGAAATCGTTGAACTCTGGCTCTTCCATGTAAACTTCTTGTTCTTGACGTTGATTTTTTTCAGCGTCAGGTTAAGATTAGCTTCCAAAGATAGTAAATATGGACAGTAATCATCTTTGCTACTGGTGTGAAGGTTTCTTAATAATCCACCAATCGTTTCTTCTATTTATCTAAAATTCTTTGCCTTTTTACTTATTAATAAACAACCATTTACAACCAATGGTCCTTTTCCCATAGGAAGGTCTACAACCTCTCTTGTATAATTCTTTTCAAGTGCTTTTACTTTCTTACTCATGGCATTTCTCCAATTCTATTCTCTGAGTGCCTCATGGACTATTTTTGGAATTTCACGGTATTTAATTATGTGAAAAAGAATTGTGTGAAGGTCAAAACTTGGCTAATGAAATCAAAGTAGACATCAGATGTTAGGTACATGTTCTTTTTGTAATATAAAACGGTAAATCTAACTTTTCAAATACCTGTTACAAGATAAGATTCTTGGGCCTTCATAGGTTTAGGGGGATGATATCTTCTTCTTGAGTAAACTCATAAAGGCTCAACAAATAGACTACCAAGCGCTCTCCCATTACATATATGGAGGATTCAAAGGTGTTGAAGGAATGCGACCTGTCATTTTAGGTGCTGTGGGCTGGTCAGGGTGTGGAAATGAAGTCTTATCTTCTGCCAAAGGCTCTCTCTAATGATTCAGTAAAGTAGGACGTGCTTTTAACTAATGTGACATCCATGAGGTTGTATGGTCACATTTATATCCCTTCTTTGTTAAAGAACAATTGATATAAACACACTTGAGAGCTTTAGGATCATATTTACTGCGATGTTGAGCATGAATATAAACAAATGAAATACATTCGAAAATTTGGAGGGATTTGACAAAAATCATTAAAATTTGGGAAAAATTCTGAAAACACAATGATTGGAGCTTTGTGGTTTAAAAACTCTAAAAGTCAAGAGTCATCAAATGGTTGGCAGTTAGCATGACTCCCCTGCATTACGACTTTGATTCATTATTTTGGACCTTTAATGCTTAATGACTTCTAGAATGTGCCCATATTTTTATTTTTATTTTGTGGAGAATACGAGAAAGTTGATGGATAATTCCCTTTTCATGGAAATATGGTGTTAAAAAATTTGATTAAGAAACTCCCTTTCATTACCAGATGGAACTTCTTGGGGTGATGATCTTGTTCTTAATATTATAAATTTTGATAGCATCTTGGACTAGAGAGTATGTTGCATAGCCTCCCAAATCTTCTTTGTTGTGGTCAATAACATATATATGCCTTTGATTCTGAGTTGCATTGAGTTCCTAAATCATGGCACGATCATGGGGTCTTCCACACTTATTATACTGGATTTTACGGAGCATGCTCATGTACAACAAGATTCGGATTGATCATAGAAAATAATCTCTTCAAGTGAACCCACCTATCTTCTGATAGGGCTTACGGGCTTACGTGACAGTTGGAACCAAGACACATTTCGTTATGAATATCTACACAGACCAATCAATAGTTCAAGTCACGTCCCAAACATTGAAATTAGGGTCATCGAAGCTTGGCTTTGGTCCTATCAAACAGTTCATTGTCACTTTTAGTTTCAAGAAGGTTGTGATCAGTTGAGACTAAACAAGATAATTTCTATTATTTCATCGCCAAGAGGTCTCAAGATTTTGATTCTTGAGGATGGCTGGATGGTCATGGTGAGTATAGTTAGTTACTTTAAAGATTTTCAAATTATTATTATTATTATTATTATTATTATTATTATTATTAGAGCAATAGGACATTTTAAGGTTCTTTCTTGCCAGCTATGGCCACCGTGCAATTGCAGAACACTTTTTAGGGCCAAGAAAGAAACAGAAGGTATATTTCAGAAATTAAAAAGAGCCCTGGCCCTGATAAGATATAGCCCAATATAGTTTCTTCCTTATTCAGAATGGACGAGACTGTACATTTATAGTTAACTTGGGTCAGGCTTACTAAAAATAGAAACCCTACCAAATCAGAATACTACGAATCAATCAAGTTTATTAAGATAAAATTGTTGACTTCCTTACTTTGTAAGGTTTTGTAGGGATTCCTTATGATTGCCAACAGTATATTTGATTTTCAATCGAGTCAATATCTTTCATTATTATACTTTGTAAAAGCTAAATTGTTTAATTGAAAGGGATTGCCTCAAATCCAAAGTGGTTTCTTCAAATTATGCCACACTTGAGCTCAGGAATTCAATGACAATGCAACATAGAATTTAGTCTTGGCTCCTCGTGAAGTAGAAACTATTTAATAATACAATTCTTAGGCACATGGACTGGGTAATGAATGTTTTGAAGGCACACATTTGCCTTCCCGTGTGACTTGCTTGAATGCAGTGTGATTGTAAACTCCTGGAGGCTTAAATGAAACGAAAAGTTCTCTTTGGCTCATGCCCTTGAGAGTTGGACAATGGATGCCTGTTCACATGGGGCAGATTCTCATGTAAACTTTATATTTAAACTCTCATCAGTCATCACCATTTCAGGGAAAAAAAAAAAAGAAAAAAAACTGCTAGACGTAATAAATTTTCACCATATAAACTGGTTAATCAATGTAAAAATTATCTTGCCTCTTTGCATCAGGTGAATCATGGATCAAAAATGCCAGTTTTCTTAGTTCCCCAGTGATTTGAGATGCATGCTTGACGGACTGTTTTTGGCAAATACAAAATTGCTCAGTCAACTGTTTTTCCATATTCGCATTCTCATGGAATACAAAAAAATTGTTATGTAGTT
This sequence comes from Fraxinus anomala, assembly GCA_903798345.1. Lineage (NCBI taxonomy): Eukaryota > Viridiplantae > Streptophyta > Magnoliopsida > Lamiales > Oleaceae > Fraxinus > Fraxinus anomala. Next base: position 13,052 of record CAIGRN010026987.1, read on the forward strand.
GTCATATGGCTTTTCGTGTAGATGTTTCATCTTGATGATGGTTTTTCATTTTTTGGTTACTCGTGTTGTATTTAAAATCTGTCGACAGAATGTTGACGTTAACTTAGCTACAGCAGTTTTGAAAAATTTCACCAGAAACTCAAAATGACCTGCAAAACAGGGGGACAGGGTATCTTCCAGGGACACTTGTTTGGTTAATTCAGTAGAGTAAAATTTATACAGAAATTTAATTGACTGGAGAATTGGGGGCTTGTAGCTGTGTTGTGTAATTTTAGCATACCTAAAGATCTTGTTGGATGCTCTATTTATACTTATAATGGGTCCTCTGTGCTAGAGTTTGGACTGGACTGAGAGTCTTATTTGGACAGATTTGTCTCGTGATGAGGATGAGAAGTTTTTATTCTCTTATCCATGCTCAGGGAATTTATCTTCTTAATTGAACGAGTCGTTAATCCGAAACTGATGCCACCAATTCCAGGGTGCAGTGGGCAAATATCTTTGCAATTTGAAATAATTTCTGGTTTTATTAACTGTGGCACAAATTGAATTTTATGATTCTTGACTTATTGCTGGGCCTATATTTTGACAGCTCATGATCATTGATAACCCCTTGATTCCTGTCAGTCCATAAAATGCAGTTGTGCAGACATTACTCTTAGGGTTTTTGGCGTGTTATATTTTATATATGTTTTGACTACTTTCTTCGTCTCACTTCTTAATATCGATTGTGTGCATCTCCATGCAATCTTTAATATTGTGACTTGTGATATATGGACAGGTGTTGCTGCAAGTTTCACCAGATTTCAGGACACTGTGCAGATCTTTTTTGCTGTACTGTTCTGGATGTCTCTTTTCTTCTGGTCTTCTGCATGGGGTGGGAAAGATAATGGCAGACCAAACAAAGGACCTCGATTTAGAAAATAATTCTGTAAGCTCTCGTCCTGTATATACTGATAGAAGCTAGAAATATCAAGAAGATCCAAGTGATTTTAATAGTCACGAGAGATACAAACATGATTACAGTTTTATATTAGTGAATAAAGTGGTTTGCAAATCCACCTGTGACTGTTCATTTTCCTTTCTAATCTTTATTTTCAATTTGGTGCCAATAAATTTTAATTTGTCATTTAACTCATCCTTAAAGTACTGTTCTCTTTGCTGTAAAACGAGACCTTCTCGAATGTATTGGCTTATTGTGATACACTGTGCACAACTGTGTAAACAGGTAGAGTGGTGTCAAATGGTCATGCACTAGATGCATGTTATCAAAAGCTTCTTATTTTTTATACAAAACTAGAATTTCATTTACTCTGCTTCTTGCTATTGACAAGGATATAGAGCAGCAACTGGGGGCGTTTTAGTTTGCTTACCCTCTATGCTAGATGTCTCTTTTCCAGGGTATATTTGTTCTGCTATCACTGAACTTTTAGCGAATTTTAAGTTGAGTCACGAAATTAAATGTCTCAATTGGGTCACTGACCTTCAATTTAATTTCAAGTTTCGCCACTATGTAACATGTTATCCCCCAAACTAACTGATATTGCTTATTTGGAAGCCAAACAGTAGTAGGTAATCCCTGGGTCATATTTGGTTTGCCTTAATTTTCCAACTTTTGCCTTATTGTTTTGTGAACAATTGATAACTAGTGGAAATTGAAAAGCTAATGTTGTTTGGCTAGGCATGTTTCGAATTTTAACACTTTCCTAACATAGCAGAGTGGTGATTGGTGAGTTGGCATGCCACCGAACAATTACTTTATATGTGGCTTGGCAGCCAAATAAGCAATGTCCATTAATTTGGAGGACGCGTTATGATACATGAAAGAGTAGTCTACTTTGAAGCTAAATCGAATTAGAGATTTTAGTGAAAGTTGAGTAACTATGTATGAAATTAAGCCTTCTATTTCATACACTAAAAGAGGGTATTCTTGAATTGTTACGATTTATCCTCCTCCACATAATATCCTACATGTGCACAAAAAAATCTCAGATACAAATGCTCCATGTTTTTGTCTTTCCCGATCTTTTCGAGCATAATATTACACAAGTTTTAAGTTTTAACATGACATCATACGGATTCAAATGAATGATGAACGTATTTTACATAGAAAAGTTGAATATCATTTCAATCTTCCTACCTATTTGTTGTATTGCAGAATTATTGATGGTCCCAGTTAGGAAAATACTATACCTTATATATGCAAGTATTAGCATCAACAATGGCACACGTTTAGGTGAAGACCGTGAAGTTGATCATCTTGGAATTGTTCCAAAGTACAGTACAGTTCCGGGCATAGGCTTATTGGTGGAGAAACTGAGAGATTTGAGTTATCGAGCTGTTTGTGGTGGGGCCCTCGTCTTATGCTCTTTTTGAATCATGTCATTCTTTTATCAATCTTGCTACATGTACAGGAAATTTTGCTGACAGTTTGACAGATTGTCACCTGTCATAATTTTATTGCATGTTGGACCAAAAAACTTCAAATTAGTCAATTCAGTATTGCCATCTTATCACCTATAAAAATCCCTGACAAAAATCCCTATAAAAGGAATTTAATCCTTTTATTAAAATATCAAATTTCGGGACAAGAAATGTTATTTCTTGTCAATTTGACAAGATGGGGTGTTTTGAAAATGAAATGGAATTTTAACTTTTGTTTTGGTTCTTGATTTGGAGTTGAAAATTTTGATTCTACTTGTTCGCATGGTAAGTAATAGGGTGGAAGGCTATAGGCTAAGTGTCTTTGTCAACTTTCAAAAAACTGGACTGGTTTGCAATGAGATTTTAGGTGGTTTTATTCTCCACCGTAAACACAACTTCTTAATAAAAATATCTACATTTCATATAATGAAATAAAATGCACTTTGCTAAGACTACAGACCTTGGTTCTTATTAGCAAATGATAATACTTCATTATTTTAAAGACGACGTCACTTAGCGCAGATGGATTTTCTATCAGATTTTTAGCGAATTTGTAGGCGTTATACAGTGCCATTGTCAATTTTAAAGATGACGTCACTTAGCGTGGATGGATTTTCTATCAGATTTTTAGCGAATTTGTAGCCGTTATACAGTGCCATTGTCAATTGTCAAAGCCACAATTTTTGAATGAATTAGTTAGAATGACGAATGCATCCTTTTACTCTCATTTCATTCTTCAATACGAAAGGACATTCTGGTAAAATGATTCATGTGAGGTCAATAATTATTGCGGATTCAAAAACCCATCTATTATACCAATGGTCAAAAGTTGGATTAAAATTGGGGCAAAATTGTTACTGGTCAAAAGCTTAAATTGTTGTGTATTGACGCATTCTTATTTGTTAATAAGAAATGATGAACTAAGAAATCGCAAAATTAGTGGAAGCTCTCACTTGAATTGATTTTGTGGTTTTTATTTTTTATTTTTTTGCCCTTTTTCTTTTCTATTTGATGGTTAAACTTTACACATAGGATAATTGTAGGCACTATGGTAAAGTGTGCATCTTATGCCTAGACCAATCGATCGACACATCACATGATGTCATCCCCACACATGCCCTTCTATCCAAGTTTTTTATGTTTTTCAAATGCATGGAAAACCCAAACAAGAATTAAGTTGGTATTTATGTTATAATTTTGAAATAGAGTTGGTGGTCTTAAAGTGAATCGAGCTTACAACTTCACATTTGAACGAACACATATGCCTAGTTGTTTAGCTTAAATTTTGGCTACATCCAGTCGAAAGAAACCTCCATCAATTCACCAATACAATAAGGTTGACATACTCTGTGTGGCTCATAAATTACATCCAGTCGAAAAATAGAGAGAATTTTGACCAACTAGAATAAAAAAATGTAAAAACAAAAATACCAAGAAATAAAAAAAAGAAAAGAAAAGGAGAGAGAGAGATTTTAGTCGATTCATATTGGAGGTGTGTACTAAAAAATTGTTAGTACATGACATTTTTGTTGTAAGGGAAAAAAAAGTCATGCTTTTGCTTCAATCGAATCGATTTTTTACTTTTATAGATTTATGTAAATCGTCATTTTGCATGTACTAATTTTACTAACGCTTAGTTAATTAAACGCAATGCAAGTTCAATCAGTCTACAAGTATTGTTACTAAATATAGTGATTATTGATAATGATTGAACTAAAGAAGTAGTAACTGAGGGAGAGAAAAACCAATTTTGTGGTGGCCAAAAGTCGTTTTCCACCAGTACCGCCGCCGTTGATCGCCCACAATATGAAACTACAAATCACTTTGCAGAAGCCAACAATTCAATTATCACAAAATCAAAAGTTAAGCTACAAGTACAAGATTTTTTTTTTTTTTTTTTCCAAAATTCTTAGAGATGCACCCTTATCAAGATTTGATTAGCAGTTGACAAAAATAAAAAATAAAAAATTACCAATTAAGTGCTGCCGACGCAACACCAATAAAAAATATGTGAGGAAAAAGGTTGTCCCCTTGGCTTTTTCTCCTTTTCAATATCACTTGGTCTCACATATGATCGACATAATTTATTCTTTACATTAACTAGTGGACTAAGCTTTCTAATAAACTACAAACTGTTTGTTAACTTTGTTTAATTGATTGAAAATATCTAAATAATTCGATATTGGTGTGAAAGAACAGAGAATTTAGTAATACTGTTGGGGAAAAAAATGTACCTTAACAGAATTGATTTTTTTTCACAAAAATCGAACATTATATAGAAAATGTAAGGCAGTGGTTATATATATATTTATTTATTTATTTATTTTTAGTTTTTAGTTTTTTATTTTATTTATTTTTGGAATAATATTGCGTGAATTATATTCCATTAATTAAAAATACATCCTTCATTTGTTTGCAACTAACACACAAATTTCGGATAGTAGTTTTGATTTACTGAAATTAAGATATGTGCATGAAAAAAAAAAAGCAAAACAACGACTTAGTGATCAAATGGCGCTAACATGATCAAATGGAAGTTTATCTTTCAAGATACGATGCTTTTTTTCAAAATTAATATGGCACAATCTTAATTTTGTTGGACGAATCGAAACTTGACTGTACTCTTCTATATCGAATAGTTTTACATACTAAATATTGAACTTTAAAACTCAGAGTCAAATTGAGAGTGTGTTTGAGTTACATTATTTTGAAAGAATGTATTTTGGAATAGTAGATTGATGGAGAATATGTAGTTGAAAAAGAAGGAGAAATAATTGATGTGATAGAAATATTATTTTATTGAAGAACGTGTGGCTGAAAATGAGTAGAAGAATGAAAATAAATTTTTTAATGTGTGTCAAATATGGGCTGAGGATTATTTAGATAAAATTTGAAGAAAGAAGGAATTAGAAATTTGTTTGAAATTGATTTGGAGTGAAACAAATGGAATTAAGAGAGTCCAATTTATAGATTTCAATATGTCTTTTTTCAAGTGTTGCATCTTTTGACACAAATTCATTTTAACCCTTAGATTGGACCTTTTCAAATTGGGACATGATTTAGAGGTCTAGATTGTACCCCTATCAAAAGGGCATGTCTTTATATTATATACATTTTGCACTCTAAGAGTCGCACTCCATCGTGGCACCTATTGGAGACTTGTTTCGACTCTCACATTTTAATCTTTATATTCACATAAATTTCAACAAAACCTCCATATTAATGGAAGAAGTTGACAAGATCAATGAAGACAAAAAAGATAACTATTAAAAGGTAATGCATAAGAATAGGTAATTTTCATTTTGAACCTTTATTACTAAGAATCTATCTGACTTACTTGGCTAATCAAGCACAATTTACCTCAACAAGTCACAATTTCAACATATTTTCAAGCACATATCTTGACTTCGATAAGTCGGAACTCTATTAGATATTTTACCCCAACAAGTCACAATTTTATCTATTTACATACATAAACACATATTTTTAGTTAAAATAAATATATTATGCACCGATTCTCTTTCATTGTTTAATACCGCTTGAGATGGCACAAAATTAAATAAATTTGACCAATAAATTTAAAGAATATATTGATGGAGAATGAGAAATTGTAATTAAGCATGCTTGAGAATTTTTATAACTTGTTTAAAGTATAAATAAGTAAAAATGTGAGATGGATAAATGAGTAGCATTTGTAAAGCATACAAAATATGTGGATAAAAAGTAGTTTAAGAAAAATACTAAGTCCTCATTTGATTTTGATTATTTGAGAATCACTTCTTACTCACACTCATTTTTAACTTCATATTTTTCCAAAAAATAAAATAAAATATATTTTTACATTTTTTTTCAAAACTTTTCTCTACTTAAAAAAAAAATATTTTAAAAGAATTACTTCTCAAATAATCAAAATAAAAAAAGCACATATAATTTTAAGCACTTGTCAAACAATTGAGTAAAAGAAGACTATAATGTGTGGCTCATGATTATAAACTATTTATAAATATTTAAATCAATTTTTATTCCCACGTTTCAAAAAGAACTCTCAACGGTAACCACTTATCTAGCAGTCTATTCATAATTTTAATCATATATAAACACTGAATTTAAAAATAAGAAAAATACCGATGTTTAACTCACATTTCATAACATCAAGATGAGAAGGGGATTAGATTTGAATTAAAAAATTTCAATGATGAACATCACTCCAAATTTCATTAATTTCTCAATGATGATCATCACATATGTTCACATCAATTAATCAATCCACTCGGAACTTCTTGTAAGGGCAAATCTTTGCAATTCTAGGTCTATTATGCAATAAAAATAAACGTTCATTGGGCATACTTGAGAATTCGGGAAAGAAGTGGGTGGAGCTGGGCCACAGAAAGTTTTGGAGTAGCGTGGAGTGGTGTGCAGGGTCTTGCCTCCTTTAGCTCTGGCTTGATTCCTTCCCCTTAGGATCTACAAATATTTTTGAGCCTTAGTGGTAACAATCTATCAGCCTATTAAATACATATTTGAATATAAGATTGAAAAATCATGAACGTCTTTTTGAAAAATTTGAAACATCTTATGTGGTTAACTCTTGAATTGTAGATAGTAATATTTGTACTTCTATATTCTATTTACGGGATATGTATATATTTATCGAACGCACTGTGCAGATATTTTCGAACATTATTAGTAAAAATATATTAGAGTCGATTAAGTCCACATTTCAAATATAAGATGACAAAGATGTACTGAAAAGTGAAAAATTCACTTCAAAAGATCCTAAACCGGGAAATATAAGCCCAAAGTAGATATTTTAAAAAATGCTACTTGTAGATATTTTTTCACTTTTAGTCCCGAATCAAAATTTCATATTTGTCCCTAACCTTTTTTAATAGATTCAATCTTCTCTGATCTATTTTTATCGAATTCTTCTCCAACCTTCCATAAATCAGCAAAGTTAGCCTTGGTGTCAGTTTATGAGAATTTTATATTAACTCAATCATGGTGGTGATGGTGATGGTACGGTAGGCGTAGAGGAGGACAATTTTCTCCCTTTGTCTCCATTAATTTATTTTCGTCTTTTAATACTTGTAATAATATTAGCATTCTCCTTATTACATGGAAGTTCGAGAGGTTTGATAATTTTATCCTTTACTAAAAACTCGCATCCAAGTCACATTATTGAGTTAATGATAAAATTGAAGAAATCGTCGAGGGAGATAAACTACATTAATTTATGGAAAGTTGAGAACTAAAATGCGACAAAAAATTGATTTGTCACAACACCATAACTTTCAAAATATATGCAATTTTCCTTAATTATTGACCCTGTTGAAAAGTTTGTATTGAAATATGGGTTTTTTTAGATGTTGTTTATCTCACATAGGATAGAAATAGAAAGAAATACTTATTCATAAGTGTGAAAATGATATACTTAATAAGTTGGATAAAAGACCACACAAATAGGCTTTGGGCTTGAGCCATGTGATTTGGGCGTGATTTGGCTCCTTGATAGGCTATATAAATATATATATTAT
>CAIGRN010027002.1:0-14230 GCA_903798345.1 Fraxinus anomala
AATCAATCTATCTAGTTATTACATGTTTGATTTTAAGTTAATTTTTTGAAAAAGTTTTAAAAACCAATTCACCACCCTTTTGGTTAGCTAGTCGTGGGCTATCAGGTACTCCGTACGAATGTTGGCTCGTCAGTCATTATTGCATTACAGGATCACATATTTCAAAAGATCTACATATGCTTCAATTGTTGCAAGATAGGTTTTAGATATGGTTGTAGGAAGGTAGTAGGTGTTGACGGTTGTCACTTAAGGGGTTGTTTAAGAGGTATAATGCTAACTGAAGTTGATATTGATGCTAATGATTGCATTTATCCCTTTGCATATGCAATTGTTCAGAAACAAAATATAACAGCTTGGCGATGGTTCTTTACCTATCTCTCAGAGGATATTAGGATTGGAGATGGAAGAGGTTGGACTCTAATGACCGATAAACAAAAGGGACTACAAAATGTAATAAACGAGTTGTTCCCTATGACCGAGCATAGGTTTTGTGTACGTTATATGTACACAAACTTCTTTAATGCTGGGTTTAAAAGTAAAATTCTAAAGAATCACTTATGGCGGGCTCCTAAATCAACCATTGTTGCTGACTATCAACATTGGATGCAACAAATTCGTCAATTTAGTGAGAAGGCATACAAATGGCTTATAGAGAGAAACCCGCAAGAATGGAATATATCACATTTCTCAGTTCAATCGAAAAGTGACATTCTACTTAACAATCTATGCAAAGTGTTCAACAAGACATTGTGGTCTGATAGGGAAAAGATGATTCTACAGCTGTTAACTTCACTATAATTAACCTTCATGAATAGGATTGGTTTGAAGGAAATTTAAAATCAGTTGGCACACTGCGATAGAGCAGTCGACGAACGAGTTAGTAAATGTTTGATTAATTTTTTGCAAATGCTCATTGTCATATTGTTTGGATAATGTGAATAAGATGAAAATATGATGTACGCATTATGCAGGGCAAAATGTTGCCAGACAAGGGACAGCGAGCATCGAATAACCACAATCCGAGGAACTAACAAACTTTCCATTTCATTCCAACCCCGATGGTATCTCGTGAAGCGTGATCCAGTAGTCTGAAATCTGGTCCAACAGCAACAATGTGTACGCAATCGATTCTTCTTAATGTTTCAACCGATTATGCGAACTTTGACAGTGTTGTGGACAACTTGAATAATATGGAGGATGTAGAATCTGCCTGTATGAGAGCTTCGAGGGCAGGAAAGCGATGACGCACATAGTAGAGTACAATAGCAGGAACACATGTTTGAAGTAAATGTTGTTGTTTTTATAGAAGTTGTGATGGGAGTTGTTGTCCTTTTTGCCTTCTATTTTTTTGTTTTTTGTTGCAACCAACTAACTGTTGAGACTTATAGTGAAGTGAAATAGGCCTATGTCGAGCAAGATGTCGCAGCGGGCACGTGTTGAAAAAGCTACACAACACTGATTTTTTTGGAATATTTTTTGAAATATTATTTTGTCCGGTGTAAAGGATTTAGGCATGTAACTTGTAAACATATTGTTATAAATGACAACTTGGGTATATATTTTGACATTGGCTTACTTGTTTGATTAATGGATGCTATAGTTTCAGAGATTTGGCTTTGCAAATTAATCTGCTTTCCTTTTAGCATAATGTTAGATGCGAATGGCACTGAATAGTAGGGTTTGATGTATTTGGGGTCAGCATTTTACTTCATCAATTTTTCTGGTCGCCCTATTTCTCTGTTGGTAAAATATATTACTTGGACATGGCTCTTGCACAATTACAGACATCTGGTTGAGGTTGAATATAAACTATCCAATTGGCGATTCTGAGACATGTGTTTTGTTATTTTTTGTCGGGATTAATGCTATTGAATGGGAGCTTGTAGTTTAATGGCCTGTGTTGGTTGATCCATTGGCAACAACTTTTGTTAGATTTGAATTTCTTGTAAGCCGGTTGCTTTTTTACTGTTTGCAATAGTCTATGGTCCTAAAAGTAAAGTTGCATTGGAGCAGTTTAATTTAATAGATGCTCTCTTTTTGTTCATTCAAGTAATATTGATAATGAGGTACCAACTGAAGGCAGGGTCAAGTGTTTATATTGGATGCTTTTACCAAATCTCCTTTTTATAAATGTGCACACCACTCTGTGCAGCTATTGATGCAAAATCCATTTCAAACAAATCTAGTCAATGGCACACAGTACATATATACTTATTAAGGTGCACCAAATTGACATGAATTTGTCTATAAACAAAAAATCATGTTGGTAGGACTATTAGAAAGTAACAGAGGCAAATCATTCCGAGGTTCATCCTCACAAAAGAAATCTGAATTACTGTAGCAAATCCTCAATATTTGTCAATAATTGAATTCATAATACAAATCTATTGCCATCCAACTTTAAATATTTTATGCAGCAAATGCACCAAAAACTCCCTCATTCACAAATTTAAGCATTCAAAATATCTCAAGAACTTATGTTTTGTTTATGTTGTCACAAATAATCAAAAACAGATAAGAAAATCAGAAATATAAGAAAATAGCTAGATTTCATTAGAGTAAAAAAAATCAGAACCTGTAAATCATAAAAACCAGGAGTCAAAACGGCATCAGAGGCAACCTTCTCATAATTATCAAAAATGAACAACTATAGCAATGATAGATTAATATGAACCTCCGTTACGAAGTTTTTTGCATAAAAACATTGAAATTACAAACATAAATTTCAAATTACTGAGATTAACCTATAATCCGAAGTTCGACGTCTACGAACAGATTATAAAACCAGTGAATTACACAAACTTGAGAATAACATAAATGGTTGAGTTTCACGAAGCTCCTCCATTTTGTTTCTCGTTATCCTTCTCTCCTTTTCTCTTGCGGAAAGTAAATTTGACAGAGATATCTACATCATTTTAGCAACATGCTTCAACAAACCCGACAACTCATGAATTTTCGATGTAGCACTTGGCTGACCCTCATATTAACAATATTTGTCTTTGTCGAGCCACTTGAAATGAGTGCGATGGTTAGTACAACAGAAGAATAACCGTCCTAAGTTTTCGGTCCTCTTTTCAACCTCCATGCATTTCTGAATTCCCTTGCTGCATACTAGGCACTATTTCTTTATCGGACAATCTAACAAGTAGTGGTCCGACTTCCGGCAACCATGACAAATCCATTTGTTCTTTCCCCCATTATAACATGCTGATGCAGCCAAAAATTGAAAATAAAATTAGATCAAAAATCATATTTATTCCAACTAGTAAATGGGTAATCATCAGTAAATGTATAAATGTTGCTGCTCATTTTTACTTGACTAAAACATCACCAGCAAAGCCAAGAAACTGGTGAAGGTGCAAAATGAATTATATCAACATGTTCTACAATTCATTCCATGGTTAATTAATGGCTAAAATAAAATAGACGTTGCTTCCTAAGTGCATAAGAAATCGATCACTGATTCAATTTGAGTACCTCTACAAAATAAAAATAAGATTACTTTTAGAAAACTTTTGCTATGGACTTGAAAGCGAATTTTTCGGCTTCTTGCTCAACCCCATGGGGCTATTAACTATAAAACAACCGAAAAGTAATTCCTTGCAACAACAAAAAAGCATTGGACTTATTCTATATACTCACTTANATTAACTATAAAACAACCGAAAAGTAATTCCTTGCAACAACAAAAAAGCATTGGACTTATTCTATATACTCACTTAGATATATAGATACTTATTTCTATACTAAGAATTTGAAATTTAATTAATTAATAATACATTAGCATTATTCCATCTGCTCCTGCACATCTGGAAAAGAACATAGCAAAATATCATACCAAACTGTCAGATGGAGTCTCAAGATTGATATTTGAATGAACCCAGCCTTTCTATATCGCCTACATGGAGACGGTTCAGTGACATAATCGAGCACAATACCAAATCTACTTCATATGGAATATCCCATTAATCAACACATTCAACATTAGAGCTCTTAATAATCAAGAACTGTACAATATTAGTTTGGGACAACCAAACACATACAATGCCCACATGGATCTAACCAAATTTTCACATTTGCTCATTTTCATCAAATAACTTCACTGGATAAAAAAAATAGTAAGGAAAATTAGTTGTATCATTTGATTCCCATTTACTATGTTTTCTATTGTTTAAATTTCAAAAAAATTAAAATAGCGACCACATCTTCTTACCTGCTTCGGGATACCGCTGTTTACCTAGAAGAATTCTATTGGTTTTCAGAACTCGTAAGACTTCGCCTCATAATTTAGAGTAATGGATTTTCGGAACTATTAAGACAGATATCGGAGAAGATTCTTAGGATGAAATTCGGGTTCTTCAGTAAAATGTCTATGATTTGGGAGGAATGTGAAAATTTGGGACTTGTTTAAACGTGCATGAAATTATCAAAACATAATTTTAATATGTTGACGTGGTCGATGATTTGGCAAAACATTTAATACTTGTAAGGATTTAACCGGCCAGCCAAACTTTCCATCTGCCATGTAGGCACGTCAATTAACAGATTTGAGTTGGTGAATAATGGAAACTAACAAGTACAGTGGCCATCGGGAAAAGTTTGAAAGTTCGGTGAGTAAGTCGTGATATAACCCAAAGTTCAGTGGTTAATGAAACATTTAACTCGGGAAATTGAATCTTTCAAAATTGTGTTGGTTTGTGAAGGATCAAATTAAGTGTTTTTAATAGTTGGAGAATCAATTTACATGTTTCTAATAGTTGAAGGATCATATTAGATGTTATGCATAGTTTGGGGTTGAATGATCAATCTAGATGTTTCTACTTGTTTTAGAATCAAATTAGATGTTTCAATAAGTTCAAGGAACAAATTGTATGTGTACAATAGTTTAAGCATCGAAACTGGTTATTTAATAGTTGAAGGATCGAAATGGGTGATTCTAATAGATGAATGGTCAAATTGGATTATTCCAACGGATAAAGGGTCAAATTGGATGATTAAATTAGTTGAAGGATCGAATTGCATGCTTAAAATGAAAGACCAAAATGGATGATTCCATTAGTAGAAGGATCGAATTGAATGTTTCAAATAGTCGACGGACCGAATAGCATGATTCCAATAATTGAGGTCAGATGACCACTCAATTTGATTTTGTTTCACTACGGTCATCCAACTTTATACTTAGTCTCATCATGGACACCCACTTTGATTTTATTTTACCATGGTCACCCAATTTCATATAATGTTTCACCATGATCACTCAATTTTATATAATGTTTCATCATGACCACTCAACTTCCTTTCAAAATTTTCACTAATTTTAAAAAGGGTAAAACGGTAAATTTGCATTATATATAATAATAAATTTATAAAATAAAATAAAAACTTATTTTTTTAAAAATGTTACTTAAAAAAATAAAATAAAACAAAAAGTTATTTGAAAAAAAAAAGTTACTAAGAAAAATAAAATAAAATAAAAACTTATTTAAAAAAAAGTTTTTAAATAAAATTAAACCCTATTTTTAAAAAAAATAGTTACTTAGAAAATTAAAATAAAGTAAAAATTTATTTAAAAAAACTTTCCTTAAATAAAATAACTATTTCAACTTATGGTGTGATTTTTCACTATTATTTATTAGATTTCAGATAACATAGTTCAATTTATTCAGTATAAAATAACTATTTCACCTAATAGTATTTTAAAATGACAATTTTACTCAAAAGCTCATTATACTTATATTCAAAATACTTTATAATTCCTTATTTAGAATAAAGAATAAATGATTTTATGATTTTATCAAGTTTCAATCTTAAAAGTAATTATAAGATTTAGAATTTCATAAAATGTAATAGAATAAATAAGATTTTTCAATAAATATGTATAAATTGAAAAAAAAAATATTTATTTGCGAACTTTTCACTTACTGAGTTACAAGCTTATATATTTTTTTCCACTTTTTCCTTATAAGAAACAGTTCAATTTAAGTTAAATATCATTTGAAGCCTGTTAATGTGTCGAGTCGAGCCACTTGACATAATGAGATTTATGACTTATTTTGTCATTTATGTAGTCTTTATTTCTCGTTGGTCCCATTTGTTATTTTGTTAGATAGGCCTTTTGAATTATATGCATAAGCCTATAGGCTCGCTGCATAGTTTATATAATTTATGCATTTGGGGACTTCTGGTTATAAAGGACATACAAATTATTTTTGCTGTATATTATTTTGGTTAGTACTTATGATAAAGGGGTAGGTGTTTCGTTCCTTGAGAAAAATTGTTGCTTTTCAGGTTGATGTTGTCTAATTTATAAAGAGAACTCTGTCTAAATTTTTATTAAATTCATGATAGTCAAATCATCCTTGATGGTGGGTTCGACATCTAGTAGCATCCATCATCGACGTACGTCACGTCTCGGGTCCATTAAGGTGATTTAGGATTGGTCGTATCAATTGATATCGGAAGAAATCTCAATAGCCGCTACTCAATAGTTGGAGCAATGGCACCAGAGGCCATTTCCCACTCTGCATCCTTATTTCAGGCTTTACTTTGTTTGTATATTTGCTTTCAAGTCGCTAAGTACTTCGTCAAGCTATCATTGTTGTAATTAACTATTGGTTTCCTTCCAAAAATAGCAATTCCCCTCATTAAGGGATAGAATAACTTATGAATAAAAGAGTCTAGTTGAAGTATTTGTTCAATCATCTAATGTATGGTGACAAATCAGTCTCACAACTATTTACATGGCAACAATTTGTTAATGTATACTTGTTTCAGCTCCATTTTTTTAACCATACGTTCGCTAAAAATTTATTTTTTCAAAAAATTGATTTGAATGGAGCTTAAACAACGGCGGTATCTATTCACAGAGACAATTCGCAAAGTACGAAATTGGACTCAACCTTACTGAAGAGAATCCTTGCTTAAATAGATCCTAAACACGCTTTTATCAATCTTCACTTTTATCTTCCCAAAATCTTCGGTCTCTACACGTACTTATAAGCATTTCTTTACACAATAAAATGTCGGCGGCGGAAGTTCCCGGCGGCAGCGGCGCACAACAATATTACTGCTACCAATGCGAGCGCACTGTCACCATCACTCCCCCACAATCGCCCACCGCCGAGCTCGTTTGCCCCAATTGCGACGGTTGCTTTATTGAAGAATCCGACACTGTACCGCCCTCCAACGTTACCAACCCTAATGATAACCCTAACCAATTTTTATCTGAAAACTTCCCCTCTGCTCCCTTCAGTCGCCTTCCCATTAGCTTCTCCTCAGCCACCGGCAACCCACGACGCGCCGCCTTTTCTGTCCGAGGTGGAAGTGGAGGATTAAACGATCTTTCTGCTTTGTTTGGAGGCTCCCGATCCCCTGATGAATTTAACCCCTTCGCCTTTCCAGACCAGTACCTGAATGGTCTCCAGGAACGTGGTGTGAACATTCAGCTTGTTTTGGGGGGGCCAGGTGGTGGAGTGATGGGCCGTGGGGTTGATTTTGGGCTACCTTCGAATCTTGGTGACTATTTTTTTGGGCCGGGGTTGGAGCAATTGATTCAGCAACTTGCAGAGAACGATCCCAACAGGTATGGAACTCCACCTGCATCAAAGTCTGCGGTGGATGGGTTGCCAGATATAAAGATATCGGATGAATTATTGGCAACAGATTCGTCACCGTGCGCCGTGTGCAAAGACATCTTTGAGTTAAACGAAGAAGCAAAGCAGATGCCGTGTAAGCATATCTACCATAAAGATTGTATATATCCTTGGCTTGAGTTGCATAATTCTTGTCCAGTTTGTAGATATGAGTTGCCCACTGATGACCGAGATTATGAAAATCGAAGAACCGGGCAAGTGAGTGATAATAGCAGGAATAGTAACAATAATAATTTAGGCATGGCCTCAGGCGGCGGAGATCAGGAGATCGGCACTAGTAATAATCAATTACCAAGAACAATGGAAAGGGGGTTTAGGATATCACTGCCATGGATTTATAGAGGGCTTGGTTCACCAGCAGAGACAAGCAACGTCGGAGGTGGAGCTGGCAGCAACCAAGGAGGGAACAACAGCAACAATGATAATAGTGGGGCATCAAATGCAGGCTCTGGAGGGGGAGCACAGGCTAGAGAGGAGGACCTGGACTAAAGTATGTTGGTTATGTACTTCTAAATCTTTTCTTTCAGTTTTGTGTTGAATTGATTTGCTTTTCTATTATCTCTATATCTTCGATTACAATGCAATTTGCTTTAACTGTACTAGGGCCATGAGTATAAAATTTTAATATCATATGAGACATGTAATCATTTAATCACCTTGCTTAATGGAAAACACAGTGGGGGAACAACCTTTTACCTTTATCTTTACAAGGCATCAGATAATTTTGCTATCCTTTGGGAAACCAAATGTTCTGATCTTAAGCATAGCTCATATTACACGACAAGAAATGCATGAGTTAATCCAGGTTGGCTTACTTTTGCATGGTTGAGAAATGTGTGTACTGTCACAAAATGTGCATTTATGAGTCCTCTGGGAAATGCTCACCCTTTTCTGCCATCTGTTTCATTAAAATGTTATACCATTGCTGTCAGTTTCGCAATTGATGCACAGAACGTAATGTTCTTGTCTTTACGCACAGTTTTCTGTCTTTTTTCTTGTGATGGCTAACTTTTAAACTGTCAAATTAGTCTTTTTTTTCAAATAAATTTACTCATTGTCGTTTTCACAGTCAAGTCACTGGCTGTTAAAACAGCCATGTGGATTGAATTTTCAGTGTACATGATTTGTAACTCAAAAAGTGTTTTAACAGATCGATTGCAGTGATCTTCAGTGGGTAAGTCCCATTTGAACTTTTCCTTTCGACGTGATTCTAAAACTGACAAAACTGCTAGTCAAAGCCAGCTCTTAGTTTGCTATTCAGTTTGCGTTCATCTAATGGATTATTGAAGCTTTCACATTAATGACTCGAATGCTGACTTGCCATTTGAAGTTAGAGATTATTCCCTAAAAGTAATTGCATAATTGAGTAGGTCCTCAGAGTTCCCCCAATAGTGGTTTGGATACCGTGCTTTTTGACCTATTGGGTATAGGAGGTTATTCCCATCTTAAAATGGAATCATTGATTTATAGACTTGTCAGCAGGTCTATTAGAAAAATGCAGCCAAAGCTCGACTTAATGATTATTTCATTTTATTGTATATCTTACTGGTCGAGAAAATCAGTTTATTTGGCATTTTTTCTCCTCGTTTCCAAGCATAACAATATAGATTCTCAATTATGGTGATCTAAGGCATTGAACTGTGCATTTATTTTAATAATTGATTTTTTGTCGTGTAGTCTTAAATCTACTATTTTGTTTGTACATAATAAAAGCTTGTGTGTTTGCTTGATGTTTATATTAGTGCTTTCAGAAAGGATATAAAAAGGTTGAGCACAGTATGTTTTTTATATTTATGCGTGATCTATTGATGAACATGAGAGAATCACCAAATGATCATGAATCAATATGACAATTAAAGAGGTACTGACTGGCACTGAAAGAGCAGCTTGCTTTAGCTGGGGCTTAATAGATGTTGCCTTATTCTATATAGTGCATGTTGTTTTAGTTTGTTTCGTGTGTCTTTTACATCTTTAGAAGGACAGTTTAAAGTCTTTTCGGAATGGATAAAAGCTTGTTTATAAGCTTGTATGGTTGACAGAAGCATTCAGTTGTTTTGATTAATAAAAAGTTTGAAGAACTTTGGATCCTTTCTCAAATTCTTTACTGATTGAGATGAATTAGCGATCAAAATCAATTATTCATATATATTCTCAAATCATTAAAATATTCATTGGTTGATTCCTTGTATTCCTTTGGAATTAATGAGCTTTGATTATGAGTTTTGCCATATTTTTCACATCGCCTTGGATGATTTATGTCTGAAAGGAGCTCTTATATGCTAATTTGTCCCTTTTGAAGATATATCATATATCAAAATAATTTCTTAAATATTTGCCAGACTAGCTTTAGAATGCTACTACTGAAGCTCTTTAGGTTGATGATTAGAAATGGTTTTGCTTGAATGAATTCAAGATTAATACACGAAGAAAAAAGATTTGTAAAATGAAAGAGGTGTAAGGACGTCATGGGTGATGTAAGTAGGTACTGAGAAATAAATGTTGTTTAAGCGTTTGAGGTGTTCTAGAATTGTAGGCTTTAAAGATAACTAATTAAGTTTGTCTGATTCTGGTTGTTTGGGTTTGAATGGTATTATTCTAGAGGATTACATTTATGGTATTGTACTTAGAATCAGTTGCATATTTTGTGTACTTCATATTTTGATAACAAGAGAATTTTTGGATGAGCTTTCCAATTGTATCAAGAGATTGTAATGCTCCAGTC
The DNA here is from genome assembly GCA_903798345.1 of Fraxinus anomala. Taxonomy (NCBI): domain Eukaryota; kingdom Viridiplantae; phylum Streptophyta; class Magnoliopsida; order Lamiales; family Oleaceae; genus Fraxinus; species Fraxinus anomala. The sequence goes on from CAIGRN010027002.1 coordinate 10,375, forward strand.
CATGGTCCCTCCATGCCTTTTCAGATGCCCTCTGTACTTTCCTTGGAAAAGGAAAGAGTGGAATCTTGAAGACTTAATAATTTTAGCTTCATCAGTTTAAGAAAAGTATCGTGACTATGCAAGTGTTTATTTATTTATTTATTTTTCCTGTAACTACTAATTAGGTACTATGTTGGTTACGTTAGAGTGTTTTTGCTAAAACCATACTCATGGCTCCCAAATATGGTGTTCACTTGGTGGTGTAAATAGGGGTATGCCATCCCTCATTGAGACATGGGCCAAAATAAACAATGCTTGTAGGCCCCCCCCCCCCCCCCCCAACCCCTCTCTCCATCCGTCCTTGCTTTAGTTGTTAACGGCGCACATAAAAGGAAAGAAAGGATTGCATGAAAGTCAATATTTCTCCTTTATAGGGAGAGTCAACGAATCTTGAATAAGAAATGAGAGATTAATAAAAACCAAACGTTGAAGTTATTAATACAATAAGGCTTAGAATGCTTCGGTATTCATTTATTCAAACTTAGCAATTTCTATTTCTTGTTTAGCAAAATAAAAGCCAAAAGGACAAAATTAATCCATTAGTGATAGTCACATGAATAAGAAAGATTCACCATCAACAATTGCACCAAATTGGAAAATGGTTAAAAATGATATGTTTGCTCCTGTACATAATTAATCTCAATAATAATAATAAATTCATTAAACAGCACCAGCATCCAAAGTTTCAATGCAGATCAACTCAATACTTTCAGATCCGATCAGATATACATAAGTGTACACAGAGCAAGTTCAAACATATAGAGACACGGCTATATGCAAATACAGATCTGGATTATTTGAAACAATGGCCATTTACTAGTAACTAAATACACATTAACAACAGATCCAACATAATTAACATAAACAAAACTAAATCTTATGCTGAAATTAGATAGAAATGAAGCAATGGCCACTTGATGACATTAAATTAACACACGAAATGGTAATTGATCCAACATAATTAAAAGAAACCGAGATCATAAAGTAAATATTAAGCTCAAATTAAATAATAAAAAAAGGATCATTTCATCACTTACATTTTTTCGATAATTCAGATTTCAGATCAAAATCCACCAAGCACACCAGGAATTTTCTTTCTAGAGAGAGAAACAGAGAGGAAAATGCTTCGGACCAACTAATGAAGGAAGAAGATTGACTCAGCGGCGAGAAGTGAGGAGAGACAACAACATTTCCTCCCTATATATACACACATACATAGAATCAGACTCAAATTCTTGCAATTTTTTTTTTCTTTGTTTTTTCATTTATTTATTATTTTAGTTACAGGTTAACGGGTTCGGGCGGTGTTAAATGACTGATTTAACCTTTGAAGGGTTGGTGGTTCTTGAACACACGGGTGGTATGGGCTGCTGAGATGAGGGTTTGGGTTGTGGGGGTGGGGGTGGGTAGGGGTAGGGGTAGGGGTTAAGTGTAAACCAATGCGAACAAATTAAAAACTAAGGTTCATGGAAATAACATGTTTTAACATAAAAATAACACAACTTGTTCGCGTGGTAAATAGTTTGAGTTGTTGAGAAGATTGAACATACTGTTGAAGTTTGCAGTGCAACATTAGTCACTATGTAGTCACATATGTCGTGTCTTGAAGGCACCAATTCATGTGATAAGGTTCAATTTCTCGTCAAGCACCATATGCATGAATATTCATCGATTTCAAGGTAACGCAGATCGTGAACCATGTGATTTGGCAAAATTTCCAAGCAACGTCAAAAAATCATTCGAAATTCCATTAAATTGTCATGTGGCCAATAAGAGTTCAACTTTATGAATTTGTTTCACTCAAAAATTTGAAGTGATGCATAACTTTTTGTTTAAGGTAACATCATTAATAATCGTGCAATTAGATGAGATACATCATGGCATGCATTGATTATGCGACTATAATTAATGATAATTAACTTTTTTTCTCGAAAAGTTGATTGTAATTTTGAACTATTTTCCTATTATATTATCTATCATTCTCATTAATGGGATATTCAATGATTCACGTGATTAGTATTGATGTTAGTTTGGATGGGCCATGAGAGATTGCTTTGTTTAGTAACATTTAGTGTGACTTTTCACTTTACGGAATTGGCAGCAAGAATTGCTTTGTTTAGAAACATTTTAGTGAAACTTTTTTATTTTACGTTATGTTGAGTTCAATTTCAACGTGATACAACATCGTTAAGAATAAGATTCGTTGTTGATAGTCGTGTTCAATAGTACTTTGAGTTCAATTTCAACGTGATACAACATACTTACGAATAAGATTCGTTCCTGAAAGACTTGTTATTCTAAATTATAGGTTCAATTAAATGTATGAATTTAACGTATATTTAATAAATTATATCAAATGATTTCACTTAAACTGGTGTTAAACAATACTAATATTAGAAGGCATCATTCATTTACTTACATTTGACGTGATAGAAATCGAATCACAACTTCAAAGCATTAAAAATTGGAAATACCAAGAGTCTACACGATTGTAATTATTTATACAGAAATTATATTCACACCACATTTTTTTTAATTAACTGTATTACATTTTAATTGCAATGAAAGTCCTCATATATATAAAATCTCAATCTTTTATGAGCACATCATTTCATATGATGGTTCTGGTCCAAAAAACTCATTAGAAATACGTAAAAGACTTATTTGCCCCTTCACATTTTTAAATATGTGAAATAAAAAATAAAATAGAAGTTTGTCAGATATTTATCCCTAATTTCAAAGTAGAGGTACAAAATATTTGATCAAAAATCGTTATTAGAGACGAGATATATTAATTAATTGAAGGTAAGAATGCGATGGTAACAAATTGAGGATTTAAGTGAAAAAAATGACAACCATTGCAACTAAATTATGCTGACGATATAATTAACTTATTTGTATGTTAACAACTATCTGGCTATTAATGAGAAATCAAGAAATAACTAAAGAATTGAGATTTAAAAACTCGTGCAGTAATTGGAAAATAGTACTCATCATTGTATATTTGAAATGTAATATGAGTTGAGTTTCAATCAAGCCACTACCTTCTCATTTTATTATTAATTTTTATATAAAGGGGTCTATAATCTAGAAATCATGTTATGCCATGCCATGCCGCGTCGTGTTCGATTTGTGTTATATGTCTATTCTTGTAATGATGACATCCACATCTTGAGAATGATATTTTCACTCTTTTTTAATGAAAAAATAAGCAGTATTGCATGACAAACAAACACACGCCCTGATATACTTTTTCAAGATTTAAGATTTGTTGGTGGGTAGGTGCCCCTTTTAATTTTTATTCTTTTTTATTTTATATTTCAATAATTTGGGTAGGTAGTATTTGAGATCCAAATGAAGTTGAGTAGTTGTACACATTCAATAGGTGGGTAGGTACATATTTGAGGCTAAACGTGCCAAAATATTGGTTAGTATTATATTAATTACTTGACACAATTTCTTATTTTTTATTTCCTTACTACTACTTGGTATAGTAAGGAATGTAAGAAAATCATATGGACCATTCATCATGAAATTGAGACACGTTAATGCTATTGTGCCTTAGGAACAACAATGGAACGTGTTTTATTGATTGTTTCATTGAAGTTAGAATATTTTCTTCCTTGCAAAAGGACAGGGATTCTAGAATTGCTGAACATAATTAGTTATGTTGTTGGATATTTTCAACATGTATGGAGCCACACGTTGTATGTTAAAATGTGTGGTGCTATTATTTAAAGGATGTTAGTCAATTAAAGTGATCCGTTAAAGATGTATTGCGACTAATGAGTATTAGATTTCATGAAATTATAGTGTA
>CAIGRN010027031.1:0-23515 GCA_903798345.1 Fraxinus anomala
CTATTAGGTGGAGACCCATTATCCTTAGGTTAGGAAAAGTGATGCGATGATAGAGGATTATCCCAATGATTTAGGATGTATAGAGGTTTATCAGTTAGACATGAGTTGAGTGATCAGATTAGTGAGCATGGTGGGCGATGAGGTGAGATATGTGTTCTCGAGGTGTGAACAACACGGAATGGGATATGATAAGTGTGGTGAGATCTTTTCATGGGATCATTTATGCATTTGTTGCATATGTGTTTTGACCATTTGCTTGATTAACTTGGTGTTAATCTGTTGTTCTGTGTGAACGTATTTTGAAAAAGATCTGTGGATTATCCTATGTTATATCTTTATCGTATGATTATTTCTTTTTGATTGATTGTTGTGATTATCTGCTTCTACTTGAGTGTTAAGATCTGTGTTATCCAATATGACATCTTCACACATGTTTATTTGTTCTTAGTTGATTACTGTGATTATCTGCTTCTACTTGAGTGTTCTTGACCTGAACCCTGATGAGTACATGGAGCAGGTATGGTACGTGTTTCGGGTCAGAAACACAAGATAAGGTCCGTGATTCCAATTTTATTGCTTGTCTTGATTATGCAAGCATTAACTTTATGCTTTTGATTGCTTGCAGATTGAATGGGTATCAAGGTGGAGATTTGTTGAATTTTGCTACCAAATAAATCCCGGCAATGATTTTAAACAAATTAGATTATATTTCATAGGTCTTGGCCGATGATTGAAATAACTATCTACACAATCAATTTATAGGCTCAACTCGAAAACAACTCGGGCCATTGAAAGCAACTTCATTAATTAATATTGCTCATGGCCACTATAACTCTTAGATAGTCCTTCTAATGTGTTGGTCCAATTATCTTAGTTTTGATCCATTTGTTGGATAATATTGGCTCAAGTCTTGATAACCTAAACCAACCTATATAAACCCATTTTCTTCTTGTGTTGGAAACGTGTGCGCTTTGTGAATATTGAAGAGAGAAATTGTGGCTGCTTCCTTCTCCTTCTTGTTCTTCGTGCCTTGTCTTCTCTCCGCCTTTGTGGCACCTTTTTGCAAATACCATTATCTTGTGTTCCTTGTGGGAATATTAGAAGTGGCCACCAAAGAGTTATAGTAGTAGTTGTGGGTTGGAGTAATTGTTTGATTATGTTTGATATTGGTAAGTTGAACTGAGTCCGGATTCACCAAATCGAAGGTCGATTTCTCTACAGTAACTTCTGAAAACGAACCAGTAAATTAACATAATCATGAAGACAACAACAAAAAAAAAAAAAATTGACATCAGACGACATAGTTAGATAATTTAGAGTGATCAAATGGCTTTTGCTGTACCTGCACAAAACATTCGCTCATACCCTACCTCCTGCACAAAATGCAGCTGATCGTGAAAGCTGAAAGTGTCTTTCTTTAGCCTTGCACGATAGTGACGTGAGGTCATGAATTTTAGGGGCAGCATTTTCAGATATATCGGGACATACTTTTTCCATCATCTGAATTTTAACTTCAGAGAAATAACTGGAAATTTGATTTCCTTCAAACAAATTTCAAAATCAAGGGAATAATGTTGCAACGGACACATTATATAACAAATCAAACTGCATGCAGATACCAGTTGCCTAATAGTACTCTAAATTCAATGCATTGACCATATCATGATCGATCCCTAAAAAGTTTTCTGAGAGATTCAAGTAAACAACAATTTGCTGACAAAATAGATATCTTACAAGTGAAGCTGAAAATATATCAAAAACTAGTGTAGCCACAAACCATAATAACACAACGCAAAAGAATTTTTTTTATTTTTCTGTGGAGTAAACAGCTGACAAAACGATTAGCCACAGTTCCTAACTTTCCAACATGCAAATATAGAAAAGTGTAAGATTTGAATAAAGATGGTAGATCAATTTATAATCACAGCAGCATCTACATGTTACATAGTAAATCATTACATGCTGGTAATCAAAAAATAATTTCTAGCAGAAAATTTAAAATTTCCTTAAACAAACTGAAAGTTAGTTCTTACCTCGTACGCTGCATGTAAGTTCCACATCTGTGACAATAAATGTTCCCGAGTGAATAGCAAAGCCATTTGCTGCCTCAGTATAGAAACCAAAATTTGATGGGTACATGACCTTAAGATGCCCCATCTGTCTTTTCCCTTTTATGCTATCGGTTATCTGTACATTCATTGATGGTTAATTTTCCAGCATTTCATCTATTTTAGCATTTTTTTTAGACATTTCTTTTTCGCCACAAAAATTACTGACATTATCAACGTTAGGAAAACAAAAGGGGGGAAACCAGAAGCAGAACTATTTTAAATTAGAAAGCAAAACGCCTTTCATTTGGAATCAACACTTCAAGATATCTGATAATAATGGCGTACGAACTTCCAATTATTTCCTTTTTTGCTATGAGAAAATGCTATAAAATCAGAACTACAGAAAACTCAGATGGTCTGCAGGACCAACTGCACAGGTTAAAAACATGATAATGAGAATACAGGTCTAACAGAGTAAAAACACCGTCACTTGCTATTGTTTATAACTTGACCATTTACATATAAGCCCTCTCTTCTTTTTGGAACATTCGTAGTTTCGATATTTGACCCTCTAAATTTCAACTCGGAGCTTGTTCTGAATCGAGGATCAATTGGAGAAGGTCTAGAATCTTCATCTGGGCTCGGCCTATAAGGACCGGCTGATCCCCCCGAGTACCTTGGTGGAGAGAACCTTCTTGATGGAGCTCTTAGACCACTGCCTCTCAGATCCATACTCTCAACATTTCTTGAAGAATCCGTGAAAGACCTCTCCCCCGTGCCAGATGCCATTGGAGCTCCATTCGTGACAGATGTGGAGCTAAATGGATCATCAGGGCCCCAAGAGGTAAGTGCCTCCTTCTTCTTTGCAAAAAACTGCCATGCTCCAAATAGGAACAGAATGAAAAACAAAACGGGGCTCGTCCATAGGATGCTATTGAATTCACTTTTGATCAATGGAAGGTTGGAACGATAGATTGCCACGTATCCATTCCCAAGACTGAGAATAACAAGCTTTTCATAATCACTGGTGAGCAAAGGTATCGCCATCCTCTTTTCATCGTGTACATTGACGACTTTCTGATTTAGAAAAGATGCCATGATCTCATCAAGGCCAACGGAGAAAGAAAGTCGTAGCCCACCAGCCCAAACGTAATGCTGAGACGACACATTGTACACAAAAATTTTCTCCTGGTTAGCAATGAGCAAATAACCTTTCATTGCATGCAAGGCTAGGGGCTCATCCAAGTCCATCTTCCTCTTCGATCTAATTCTACATTTGAAGTTCACTATATCGCCCACCAATAATGTGTGAATCAAATCGCCTTCCTGAGTGAAGCCATATGCCTTTGACCTGTCTATGGCATCAAAAACATAATTCTTAGCAATAGAATTGTTCAATCCTTCACACTGGGATTCCTTTAGTTTCATGGTCCTCAAATCCAAAGACCCAGCCCCCGTCTCTGTAAGAAACAAAAGCCTTTGCTTCAAGAATGCAAGTGGCTGCCTACTTGGAACAGCGAACCCATAAACCGTACCATCTTCTCGAAACACTGTAATTTTCCCACTACCATCTATAGCCAAAATGTATCTTTTCCTCCCAACATGGTGCACTTCCAATACTTTAATCCTTGATCGACCTCCTTCTGAGATCTCAAATCTTCCAACCATCTCCACGTGAAGCGTACTCCATTCATCACTGTTTGACATCTCCCAAATCCTATGCATAAAAACCAAGCCACTCTCATACCCCGAAACAATTATGCTTTCGTTCTTATAAACTGACAAGTATGACACGATAGCTGTTACTGACGATGATTCCAACTGCAACTCAGACAAAGGATCAAACTCCACGGAAACATCTCCATTTCTCAGAAACACATATACCTTACCCTTATCATCCCCCACTGCAACATACTTACTCAAACCTTCAAAATCCCTAAAAGGCAAAACATTAATACAACTAGGACTCGACCCCAGTTTCACAGCGGACACAAACTGAAACCTCTCCGACCAAAATGTACTATACTTCGTCACTGATACCACCCCCGGCCCCGCTCCTGATGCCACCTTCTCTTTCCCATTTAAACCTTCTTTAAATTTCTCAACTTCCCTTTTCTCATCATCAGTTGACAACAAAGGTACCTTCTCAAATTTTTCTGGGATCTCAGAAAATCTGACCTCGAATCGTGAAACAAGTTGAGTGAGGTTCTTCACTAACTCTTCAAGTTTTTCCAATTGCTGTTGCTGTTTTCTTACCAAATTAACATCTGGGTTCGTTTGATATTCATTTTCACTCAAAGGGACATGATCTTTATGATCATTTTCAACTAAATTTGAAGATGGGTCCAAATCTGATGCAAGAACAAGGCAAGAAATATGCGGAAGATACAATAACATTAAAATAAGGAAAGAAAACATTAATATAACTATTGACTTGCCTTTTTCGCGAGAGGTATCCATTGAATTTGAATTTGGTTTTATGGAAAATGAAGTTCTTGGATTAACACCGACTGTGATGGGATGACTGTTACTCCTAAAAGGTTTTTGCAGGTTAGGATCTGAAGAATTTGGAGTAAGAATAGGGGGGGATTTTGGATTTATGGAGAATTTGTGGGGTTAAAGTAAAGAACATATAAAACATTTGGGCCGAAATGGAAGGTGGCGGCTAGATCCTTTTTTTATTACAAACGAGTTAGATTTATGTAGTCAAAAGGGTCCAACCGAAGACCTTAATACCATGTTTGGATAAGAATTTCATTTTTATACACATTTCAATAAGGGCCTGTATGATTTGGTATCATTTCCATGGAAATTCCATCTTCCACCAAAAGGAGTGTTAGATTGGACAACATTTCTGGCAATTCATTTTCTTGAACATGGCTCACACGGTGTCAATTCATTGATTTTGAGGAAAATGTGGGAATTGATTTTCAGTTTACTTTTTTTTTTTTTTTTGACAATGAAAACAAATTATATCCCCAATTATAACAAATTATATACGTTTAATGAACAATTTCCATGTAAAACAAAGTTAAACGAATATCAAAATATCCAAATTTTCAATATTTTCACGCGAAAAATTATACTAATCAAACACAATTAATTGACAATTTCTAGGAAAACAATTTTAAGCAATTCAATTCCCTATAATTCTTTTTTTTTTTCACTCAAATTTCACTCTTACAATCAAATGAACCCTAAGAGTTTTATATCATCATAAAAAAGAGCTATTACGGAAAATAGAGGGTCGATTTTTTATTTTTTATTTTTTTGTTAAACTTATTTTGATCATTGTGAATTATTGAAGCACTGGACAACAATGTAGTCTCAATGAATCTCTTTATATCTTTCGTGTTTTTGTGTATCTATTTTCTTTTTGCAATTATATTGCTCTCCATTGTATGGAATTACAGTTTCTAATTTTCAATATGTGTATGTATAAATATATATATATATATATATATACACACACACACATACTATTTAGGTTTGACAATTCTTTTATTGTAAGGCATATCCATTATTACGCACGTAAATCTTAATTTGCTTTTAGCCCCTATTTGATGGTCATTATTGAGAAAAAAAAAAAAGATATTTTGAATAGTGATTTTTTAGAAAATGTCTGATTAAAAAGTAATAAAAATTTTAGATTACGTGCAAAATATTTTATTTTGTGGTTAAAAATGAGATGAGAATTAAAGAATTTTGTTTAATTAAAAGTGAAACAAACAGGATCTGATTGATTTTGAGTATCAAATGACCTCCATTAGATCATCCAGCACCTATATATGTTACGTTTTGTAAAGTCACATAGCGATACAATTTTGTGAATATTTGCGGAATCCGATATTAACGCTGTTCATTATATTAATAATTTCTGTTATAATCAAAGTCAATAAACGTAGTGTCCAGAGACCAAACATCTCCGTACCGTAATGAGTTACATTATTTTTCAATCATACCAATTTCCCCGGCAAACTACAAAATTTTAGGGCTTTTTTATTATAATCTGGTTGCATTAAATTATAATTAATTTTTAATCAAGTATGATTGATTGTGCATCTTTTATCATCTATAAATACCAATGCGTTTTTGGATTATCATAAAATAAAATGGCCACATCAATTAAGATGATTAAATTCTGCATTGTTCTCATGGTGATGATCTTAGGGTTGTGGGCTGCTCAAACCACGGCTCGCGTAATATCTGAGTCCTCCATGTTAGAGAAACACGAGCTGTGGATGGCACGCTTTGGACGTGTTTACAAAGATAATGTCGAGAAAGAAACGCGATTCAAGATATTCAAAGACAATGTAGAGTTCATTGAAGCTTTTAATAAAGCTGGAAATTGGCCTTATAAGCTCGGGATTAACGCATTTGCTGATCAAACAAATGAAGAATTTAAGGCAGCTCGGAATGGATTAAAGATGCCCTCAAAGAAGAAATCATCTGAAATTACATCATTCAAGTATGAAAATGTGACTGCAGTGCCTTCTAGCATGGACTGGAGGAAGAAAGGGGCTGTCACCCCAGTAAAGGATCAAGGACAGTGTGGTAATTGACCTAATTCAGCTTTCTTAACGTTAAATTATTTAATCTAAAAGCTTAAGTTGTACATCGTCACCGCTTCCCTCACGTGCATAAGATTCATTTTTTGACTGAAAACTTGAAATGCATGAAGTTCCCAACATTTTCAACACTCCCCTTCACAATTAAAAATTTATAGATTTTATCTTCAACAGGTCTTTTAACATGCACGCTATATTAAATTTTTGATCTAGAACTTCAACATATAGGAAATTCTCGTTGAATTTTCAACACGCCCCTCACAACCAATATTAATTTATACTTCGTCTTCAACAGGAAGTTGCTGGGCATTTTCGGCAATTGGAGCCACGGAAGGTATTAATCAAATAACAACAAAGAAGTTAATCTCACTGTCCGAACAAGAAATAGTAGACTGACAAAACAAGGGAAGATCAAGGGTGTGAAGGGGGATACATGGAGGATGCCTTTGAATTTATTGTAAAAAACAAAGGAATTGCCACTGAATCTACATACCCTTACGAGGCTACAGATGGTACTTGCAACAAAAAGAAGGAATTATCCCATGCAGCCAAGATTCTAGGGTATGAAAAAGTGCCTGCTAACAGTGAAAAGGCATTGCTCAAAGCTGTGGCTAATCAACCCGTGTCGGTTTCCATCGACGCCAGTGGAATGGACTTTCAGTTTTATTCCACCGGCGTTTTCACCGGCGAGTGTGGTACAGAACTCGACCACGGTGTGACTGCCGTTGGGTACGGGACGACGACTAGTGATGGTACAAAGTATTGGTTGGTTAAGAATTCTTGGGGAAGCAGCTGGGGAGAAGAGGGGTATATAATGATGCAAAGAGATATTGGAGCTAAAGAAGGGATTTGTGGTATTGCAATGGATTCTTCATATCCAACTGCTTAGAATTGTATGCGCTGTGTGTAAATTTCTTGCATGAATCTGGTAAAATATGTTGTGATTGCTTCAGTTTCTTCTGTACAAAACTTCATTAATGGAACTGTCAATGCCTAGTTTATACTAAAAATATGTGATTTCATGTTGATTAATTGATGATATATTTCCTCTTATAAAGCATTGAAATTTTACAAAGAAGTCCAGTTCTTGTATGAATTTGGATACAAAATCACTAGTAGAATAACTCGAGTTTTCATATTAGTATACATCAAAGGACGACTAAACACAAAAAATCTTATGTAATTCAGACTAAGCATTCATTTGTCACATTTTATTTGAAAATCATTTTTCGTCAACCTATTTTCAATCACACATTCTCCCAATAAAATAATTTTAGACGTGTACCTTAAATTTTCCATACTTTTTACCTACATATTCTAATGGAAAAGAAAAAATACGTTTCACTTCAAATTATCTCCCAAACTGTAAGTTTTTTGGACTCCAATCACGTCAAAACCGGGCTCAGTTTACAACCAATCGACACCCAAGCAATCGACCCCAAACCTTCAAACCACTCCTCACTTTGGTTGCTATCAATTGCACCCACATGTTCCCATTCTTTGAGTCATCCACCACAGCTTGAAACGGAATAAACTCAAGAAGCAAACACCCCTATTAAAGAATTGAATTAGAAGATCTGCACTATCATGTTTTAAAATATTATTGTGTGTTGCTAATTTTTCCGGAATGTAAATGGCAGCTTATTCTATCCTGTGACATGTTAATATGCATCAGAGTGGATAAAATATGAGTAATGTACAAATTTCAATCTATCCTGTGACATGTTAATGTGTCAGTGTGGATAAAATATGAGTAATGTACAAATTTCCATTTGTTCTTAAAAATGTGAATGCCTACACGACAAGAGCATAAGCACAGGACACAAATATGGAACTATATTATCTACACTAATGATGTACTAGATTTTTATTTTTTTCTCAAAGTAGTTATGAGAGATAAAAATGCAAGCTTCGTTTGCAGCACTTGATTATTGGAAGGAGGGAAGGGGCAATTGAGGTCAGGAAAATAGAGTAACAATCTCAAATCGGACTTAAACAAAAAGGATGGAAAATCCTGTCCCCACCCCACCCCACCCCACCCCGGGAAATGATTAAATGCTCTATTGCCACCCACAACTTATGAGTCGAGTTCAGAGGGATAATTTTGTACCATGACTTTTCTCCCAAAAGAAGACGATAATGAACATAGAAGGGGAGTAGGTTCAAACAAATAATCAAGTTCAAATAATAATACCCTACACATCTCATGGATGGATTACATTCTTAACTTTCTCCCCTGCTAAAAGAGTAGTATTTTCTATACAAGGCACCAGTTTTGAGAGTACATTAGAGGAAGTTTTGAAAAAGATGCAAGATCAACTAGTACGATAGAAAAAATGATTTTACTGAAACTTATAACTGGAATTTTGAAGAGTTAAATAGGAATTCACTTCAAACAACCAGACAATCAATCATTTCAGATAACTATCTCAGAAAAGATAAATAAAATGGCTTAGTTCTTACTCCAAGACACCGACGGGGAAGACGTGCAGGCTTTTGCTATTTGAAGCTGTAGCACCAATGAATGCACCAGTAACAAGTCCCCCGTCTGATCCTGGGGTCAGTTCAATGTTGTCAGGCACTCCAGTGAGTATGGTCTTCCCATGAACCCCAATATTCCCATCATTGACAAGAGATTTTAGGTGTAATCGTCATATTTGCACGCTCAGCTACTGCCTGGCTAGTAACTAAAACCCAAGCAAAACAATTAATCTCAAAATAAGAACAAAGATCAGATCACAACAAACACCTAAAATTAATCTCAAAATAAAAAAAATTAAAAAACTATTAATTGCCTTTATGATAGAGAATAAAATCCTTCCCATGAACGACAAAATTAAAGACTGGTAGACTCATCAAAACATGAGCTTTCTAAAATATGGTTTGCAAGGAGAATTAACACAGAGAATACACGTGTAATCAGCTTGTTAATCCTCAGCGTAACGTTCGTGCAGACTTAATTCTCCAAATAGCATCGGTTGACATATTGATCCATCTGACTAATTGGCATTGTTTTGAGAAACTTAAGTCCAAACAGAGGAACCCGGTCATTCAAGCAAATTACCGTTAATAATGTTCTTGGAAAGGTTCTTTAATTAAGATTTACCTAACTGTATCTGAAATCAGACCTCTCCAAAATGTAAATCCTATCTGGTACCAAATAATTATGTAAATCCTATCTGGTACCAAATAATTACTTAATCCATCTTAAAATTCTAAGATTAAGGAAAGTTCACACTACGACTTCACTAAATCGTAGATCGGGACTACAAGCTATCATTAGAGGACAACAAATTATAAGAACTTTTACATCGTGGAATTAAGTATTTTTAAGATTTCACTAGCAAACAAATAACAAATTAAAAGCTACTTCATAAATATTGTCGCTGGACCACCACACCGAGATCAAGATCTGCTTTAGATCTAACTTTTGAACTTTAAGTAACGTCCTCTTTATTTCCTTTTCTTTTGCAAGTTTTTCTTTTCAAAAAAACCAGAAAGAAAATTGAAATTTCCGCGAAAGCGACAAAAGGGAGACACATTTTCGAAGTCTTCGATGAAATCCCACAAGAGTTGAAAACGAAAAAGCACAGAAATGAGCAGATTCATGAAAGCGATCATACACAGTTACTGAAATCTCTGAAACAAATGATTCTAATCGTCAGAAAAATCATTCCAACAGCTAAATTACCGGAATTAAAATAATTCTTGAACCCATTGACGCCAAATGCCATCTTAAGGCTTCAGAAAAACTAAGCAAAAACACATGCTTTAAAAATAAGCGCAATTTCTTTCAAATCACCTCCTAAGGGTTTCAAATCTTCAGAAAAATGAGAGTAGGATCTGAAGATCGCTTTGCAGGCGAAACGGAAGCTCGGTGTACGTTCAAATTCTTCCTGAGAAAATAAATCAGAAATTGTATTTCGGTACTTAGGCAAAACGAAAGTTTGACGAACAATCGTATTCATATAATTCTTGCAAAAATTAAATAGTACTCAGGTGGTATCACATAAACCTGTAAATAGACCTCAAAATCAATAATTCTTCAAAACAGAAAATTTCCTCACCAAGTCACTTCGATTCTTCATACATAGCTCCACCAATAAATTCAAGTAAATAACAAAATTCAGCAAAGAATCATTCAAAAAAAACTCACCTTTTTTAAGCGCTAACCGCTTCAAAAAGTAGCCTCAAAGCTCTCAAACCTCAACTAGTTTAGGGGGTGTTTGGTAGGATTAAAATTAGATTTTTAGCAGTTTGTGATACAAATTTTTGAAATGTGTTGTTGAAAAGTTGTGCTGCTTAGATTAAAATATTTTAATCTCTAACAAACAGGGCTTCAGCAGAAGCGCATTCCACACAGGAACACAAGCTTCCTTAGATAGAGAATGAAAATACGAGCTCAAAATGGTGAACAATGGATCATAGAACAAATTCAGGACGAGTTCGAAAAGGAAACAACTGGGGGTTTATATACACAATTTGAGCTTAAACGTCGAACATTTTTTCGTCACTAAGCTAGTGAAATGATGACACGTAGTACAAATGCTCGATGCTTAGATCATCTGAAACTGGATATTTTGCATGGGAGCTCATTTATTTAATACTTTCGTTTCTGCAAATAGTTGCAATCTGAGACGCAAGTCAAGAGATTTGAAAATGGAGCACACCATTTGACATCACAAAAAGAGAACACAAGTGAAGTGAAGTATGGTTGGGAATGATTAAAAATAACAAGAACTTTCAATCAAATAGAAAAAATGACAAAAAAAAATTCTAAAGATGAATGGTTTTTAAAATTTCAATTCTCACCTAACTTCGAGTGACCGTTTCATTAACTAAATTGAACAAACTTACTTGTATATTTAGTATGATGAATCTAAAGACTTGTAGAGCATAACAAATAAATTAATCGCATATTTACTTATAAGTAGATGAAGTTGCACGTACGGTATTTAATAACAAAAAAAGTTGAATTTTATTGTAGTAATCCATCTTAGATAACATGGCTAACAAATATTCTTGCAATACTTTGCAGGAATCGTGATCGTCTTTCTTTTACTTTCGAGATTGCTTAATTTTACTTAAAAGTTACTTTGAAAAGATTATCACTTATTTTGCAGAAAGTAAGTTTTAGGTCTGAAAACAATTTCAATAATAATTCTTGACAATATAAGTAACTTAAAAAATATAATTAACTTACTTTTAAACACGACAAAAGTTGATGAAATGAGCTGCTTCTCTCTCTACTTATTTTAGAAAGAAAAGAGTTTTATCTAAAAATTGTCTTGTCTGTACTCAAAGAAATCAGGACCAGGTGGGGTCCATCCACGTCAGACGCAACAGGATACATGGCAATATGGCATATTCGTCTGAAATTGGTCGCCGAATTCTCACATTTTGTTACGTACTACCGTCCAAAGCAGGCAGTCGTCTTTAATTATTTTATAAGGAAATTACAATATTGCCAAATGTGTAATCATTTGTGAAAATATTCAAAATTTGTTCGATGTTCATTTTTAATATTTTAGATTAAAATATTTTTGTTAACAATTTATAATTCCACACTAAAAATAAAAATATGCATATAATTAAAAATTTATTGAACAATAAAATTTGGACACATAACATACTCTACTTATTTCAAAAGTATACATGTCAAATCACAATAAATGTTATATTTCACATTGACACTGATATTAAATATTGAGAACTACATTTCAAATATCAAAAATTTTATGAAATGTAGAGAACTCTCATATTCGAAATGAAATCTCGTTATAGACAAATGAAGTATCAAGATAAATATAATTCAAATATCGATAACAACTTTTTAAAATATCAAGAACGTCATTTTAATGTAACTTCTCATGGAAGCTACTTCTTCTCAAAATTCGTGACAAAGTGAAAAAAAATTTGCTTCATTTTTCATTAAGTGTATGATAGATAATTTAGTACTAAATTTGGCCATTTTTGTAAGAGTTAACAAAATTAAACACTTTTTAATTGACAATCATGAAATTAGACTGTTTTTTTTTTTTTTAATTCCCCTTTTTTCATTTAAGTAATTTTACTAAAGTAGGGACATATTATTTATTTCTAGAAGAAGTGAAGGACTTAGAGTGTAATTTTCTTATAATCACAATTAGAATCACTAACAGAGATAGTATGCCCAAACAATCTTACCCTTCATTGTAAATAAAATAATTTATTGAATTTTATTTATATTTTTATAAGCTTAATTGATTCCTCTTAAAAGCGTAATCTGACTATTGGAAATTGGAATCAACGGTGGGACAAAGGCTGCTTGAAGGAAATGCCACTTTTTTTTTTTAAATGATGATTTGGTTTAGGAAAATTGTAACCACGTCCTGGCCATACGCGTGTCATGACAATTAGCTTCTCAATTTAATTGTACTGAAAAAAATCTCCTATAGTGCATAGAAACACTGTTTTCAAGAACTTAAAGGGGGTTCTTTTCGTATTTTAATTTTGTATTTTTTATTTTGAATTTATTTTGAATTTTGTATTTTGAGTGTCTATTTTAAAATTATTGAAAATGTGTTCTTTTTGTCATTTTAAAAAATTATTTTTAAAATTAAAAAATCCAAAACCCTCTCCTCCCCCCTTCCTCTCTCTCATCTCTGTCGACGCCAACAACCACCATCACCACCCTCTGTGAAGACCCATCGCACCCTCCATCACCACCATCTCTCTCTCGTATCCGTTCCCACTCACTCCAACGACTCTCCACAGACAAAGTACCGCGACGTTGCCCTTACAGTGGCATTTTTAGTGTTGATGATGGAGGTGACCGGATCGACTGTGCAATGCCACGCTTGAAGCAGGTGGTTGGCGGTGGTCGCTCAGCCGTGCATGAGGCTGCAATCCTCCATTTTTTTTTTTTGTTGGCGATGGTGGTTTTGCTACAATTTTTTGTTGGCGGTGATGTTGTGGCAGGGGCGACGGTGGTAGTGGGTTTTGTTGGTGGTGGGTGGGTTTTGTTGTGGCGGGGGCAAGGCAATGGTGAGTTTCCTTTTTCGTTGGCGGTAGTTTAGTGGTTTTTATCTTGAAAGGTAGGGTCGTGGTGGTTGGTGGTGGTGCAATTTTGAAAATACCCAAAACACGTTTTGAAATTTTGGCTTGATTTGAATTGAAAACACACAAAATAAATGGCATTTTTGTCGTTTTTTATTTTCTTTATAAAGTTTAAACTTGTTTTCGAAAATTCGTTTTTGAAAATAAATAAGTAAACATGTTTTCACTGTTTTGAAAAATCAAAAACATAAAACTGGCTGAAAACGATAAAGAAAACAGCCCCTAATTTTTCCATTGTTAAGAACAATTGTCTTACTACACACAACAACGTTAAGTGCCAAACACAACCTTCTGGTTGCCATAATTTGAGTTGCTCAAAGTTCAATGTATCGTAATTTGAATAAACAGTCTTATCACTTGTATATATATAAGATCATCCTATCAAACATTTTCGAACTTTGCTGCAGAGCCCGGGATTTGAACGGAGCCCGGGATTAAATCCCAGGCTATTTAGCTTTTTTGAGCATTTTCTCCTACATATGAGGCTATCTGGGATTTTATTTTTATTATATTTTTTTTTTTCCAAGCTAGGTTAAAAAAACCAAATAAGTCGAATTTTAAATTGGATGTCTACTCCTACACCAAAAAAAATTTTATGTTACACCACGTTTTAGATGCAATAACATGTCCCCACCTATTTTTAAAAATTTCTTACCTCAATCTCTCATTAAATAAGACACCTAATCCCCAATAATTAGGGGCAAATATTATGTCCCACTTTTATATACGTTATTTTATGCTAATTTAAAATTACGAAAGGTAAATGAGTTTTTTTACGTCCACCTAATAGAATTTTTGGGCAAAAAATGCTAATCAATGGAAATTTCAGGACAAATGTGACGAAAAAACTAGGCACATAAGTGTTGCAATAAACCCAGAAAATTGCCTCCCATTCTATACATTTCTGCAACCCTCCAAGCATCTGAAGCAGAACATTTACACTTCAAGAAATATATGAAATCTGGGGGAATTATACCTAGTTATCCCCTATAAAAAGGATCTCGTAAACAGCACAACGTAAAAAACGAAGAAATATTTGAGCCGAAACCATAATATCTAAAAATATACGTTAAACCACTTTAACCGCTATACGCTCGTCGTTCAACCGTAATGATCCATCCTTCATCAATCTTAAGCTGAGACTATTATATCGTTCTCGTGAATATTGTCTTGATGCCTTTCTCCAATCCGTGCCTGCCTTCATCATTGCAGCAAACTCGTCATAACTAATACGTCCATCCTGCACAAATATGAACAAAATTCAAGCAACCAAATAAGACGAATACACAATTTAAGATCGAGCACAAAAAATTGAGACAGGGATTTTTCAGGAAAGCCTTTTCTTGCACGGTAATTATGAAAATATTTAACCAACTGTGCTATGTTAAGCCACTTCATCCAAAAGCTCAAGCTTTTAAAGAGAGAGACACATCTATTTTTTAAACAATCAGATTCACCTTTTATCAAAGCTCGACACGTGTGCAGCTTTCATATTTAGCTGATGGCAAGAGTTTGATCTCAATGTCCCTATCCTTACTCTAATATTATGCTGAACTAAAGAGTTGAACTCAGAGACTCTATCTCTACTCTATTATCATGTCAAATCAATTCACTTAAAAGTTTAAGTTATTAGAGACAGAATACAATTTATTCATTTAAATTTAATCAAGACTTGACGGCTGTGATCGATTAACTGACCTTGTCCGTGTCTACATCTTGAATAATGGCATTAATAACTTCTTCATTTGTTGTCTCAACCTCATCAGCTAAGGCATCCCTCAGCTCTTCAATCTCTATATACCCACTTTGGTTTTTATCAAAGAACTCAAAGGCTTTCTGCAGATGGTCATCATTGCCCATCTTTCGCAGGTGAACGGAAATTGCAACAAACTCTCCGCAGTCAAGATATCCATCTTTATCAACATCGCCCTGTAAAAATTTGATTAACTTCATGTTATCAAAGAACCTGGACAGAAGTTAAAAATTTGATTGGACATGGTGCAAGGAAATTGGTACTGAATGCACATAAATATACAATTCGGCCTTGCGCTTGTGTAAGAAAAAGAAAAACAGGGTTGGAATAGTCAATACGTTGCTTCATTATAAGATATGGCGCAACAACCTCTACCAAGAAGAAGCCGATTGAATTGTGAACTGATGCAGGTCTGATAAGGGAATAAGATCTAAATGCTATTGCGCGGGTATGCCAACTAAAATTTTGCGGGGCTTTCATCTACGAGGGATGCCGCAACAAACTTTGCAAATAATATAAAGCTTATCGAGAAGAAACTAGAGAGCCTCAAGCCTTCCAAACAATGAGCTTGTTTTGGTGAGCTTAAAATAAAAGGATGAGCGTAACTTGAATGTTACCTTTCTCTTACTTGTTTATGCAAAATAAGTTACTTTCTTAAAGTAACTCTCACCTTGCTATCAAAATAAGTAACTTATTTCAACTTTGATCAAAAACGTATTATTTATTTTGAAACTTATTTTATAAAATTTTTGAGCATAACCAAACATGCTTAAGCCTAACAAGTTTGTTTCTAACTGAAGTACATACTGCTTCCATAAGAACTTGAATATCTGCATCTGGGATCTGATGCCCGAGCTTGTCCAACCCGGCTCTCAACTCGTTAAGGTCAATCTTCCCCTTGTTGCCCGTATCCATCAATTGGAATCCTTCCTTTATGCCTGCCACTTCCTCCACCGATAAATGCTCGGCAATCACCTGCCATTTGAAAAAGCAGTTTAAGTAATCAAATACCTTGCTACGAGACACCATTTAGACATTAATAAATTAGCTTCAGAAATACAATATAGATAAATGAAAGCAAGCAAGAAAATGCTCTTGTCTAATGTACAAAGCGGGAGACGTTACCATTAGAGCTCTTTTCTTCAGCTTGTTCATCATAGAGAACTGCTTGAGCCTTGCCCTCACGGTTTCACCCAGAGACACATTTGGAGCCTTCTTGGCATTCTGTAACCAAGGATGATCTGCAAGCCAGCAGCAATATTTGTCACAACTCTATTTGATTTGGATGGTTTAAAACACTAGTCATCATCACTAAAAAAATTTTCATTTCTCATTGGTTACTGAATTTAAACTTAG
Source organism: Fraxinus anomala (assembly GCA_903798345.1). Taxonomy (NCBI): domain Eukaryota; kingdom Viridiplantae; phylum Streptophyta; class Magnoliopsida; order Lamiales; family Oleaceae; genus Fraxinus; species Fraxinus anomala. Next base: position 16,827 of record CAIGRN010027031.1, read on the forward strand.
TTACAATTTGTCACAATTTGGGTCACCAAAATATAAAGTTTGTAATGGCTTGATTATTCAGTCCAAATCCATTAGTTTGACAAACAAAAAAGCTAATGTGGTACTCTAGTTGGATAGTAACTAGGCCCCTACATCACGTTTCATTAGTGATGTTCAACAATCTCATCTAAAAATTTAAGCTACTGAAAGGAAACATTTATTAATTTATTTATTTTCTTCAAAATGCCCCCTCGTTGCAGGTCAGATTCATTTTTTAACAAAGGCCCATCTAATGCGTGCACAATGTCCTTAAATGGGCAACAAGATTTGAACTTAAAAGATTATAGTATGCTCTATTACCAAGTATAACCACTTCATCTGAAAGCATAGCTGTTTGAGAGGGGACATGATCAATAATTTATATTTTGTCTTCATTAATTCAAACTAGCCGATGCATAGAGTGGTAACAAAGTTTTAATTTAGTCATCAACTAAAAACTAAATGAGTTTCAATTATGTACCATGATATTTTGATGTGTATTTAACCATTTGATTTAATGAATTCAAAAGAAGTGTGAAGCATTTCAATGGACAATAAAAGGATAAATCCACGATATTATTCGTCCAAAAACTGTACATTACCTAATACTTCTTGTGCTGTAAGCCGCTGCTTGGGATCAGGGTTGAGCATCTTTTTTACAAGGTCCTTCGCATTATCAGAAACCTTAGGCCAAGGATCTCTTTTAAATTCTACAACAGACCGAATTATTGATTGGGCAACTCCTTGTTCGGTTTCTGCAATTCAGAAGGAGAGTTAGATGCAAGAATAAGATACAAATGATTGGATTATGCACTTCCAAACATCAAGTTAGGAACAAATTTATCTTCAATATTTTGTCCCCTTTGTTTAGTTATTGTTCCTCTCATGATCATAGTACCCAAGTACTTCTTGACGTGCTCTAATATTAACAGGTTTATAAGTAATCCAAAATTCAAAATTCTTGGCAGGGAAGAACAATATCACCCTTTTGTTCAATAAGATACCAAAGTGAGAGAGTCACTTATTCCACTCTAGAACCAACACACTATTGTCAATGAAATAGAACAATGCAAAGATTTAAGCTAAACATTTCCATGTTTTTATTCGTTTTATTTTAACATGGGATGAATATAATTCCACTCCCAAACCTATCAGCAATCTCAAGTTCTGAGTCAACCACTCCTCCAGAGCAATATCCAACAAGTTTAAATTAAAGTAAGAAAGAAAAATAATTGACCTGCCCAAAATGGTGGAACACCACACAATAAGATGTAGAGAATTACTCCAGCACTCCAAACATCCACTTCTGGACCGTAGTATCTTTTGAGCACCTCCGGAGCCATATAATAAGGACTACCCACAATCTCATCAAACTTCTGGCCTATAAAAGTACAATAGGATTAGCTAAAAGGATCAACAATTGATAATTGTCTAATTAACAATTTATTCGTCTGCATTAGACAAATAAATATCAAAAGGCATTACCAGGCTTGAAGAATACAGATAGCCCAAAATCAATGGCCTTCAAGGGTGCTGTTTCCTTCTTATTTGCAAACAAGAAATTTTCGGGTTTAAGATCACGATGCATGACTCCATGCTTGTGGCACGTCTACAGAGTGACAGGAGATAATTAATTCACATATTGAACCTCATTTAAAACATGATTTCTTTAAAAGGAACCTCATCGGATAACATTCCAACTGGTCAAACTGCCTATAATCACTCTACCAGAAATGAAAATACAAAGATGTAAACCGATGTTCCTAAATACAACACGGGGTAAAGAAAGCAAAAGACACTTGATATTCACCGCAAATTGCAAATGCTAGAATAGTACAAAATTGCATATAATTAGACTGAGAAATATATTCAGGTAGCCGTTGTAACTATCATAATATACCAAGAGATATAAAGTTTTGGGGGTTGCTCAGGGACGATGAAAATCATTAACAAAAATTAGAAAAGTCAATCAGCATTGCTAGTTTTCAAATATTACAAATTCTAGTAAGCCTAATTAAGGACTATTTTGGATAAGAATTCTGTCGTATTACTTCAAAAGTTCACTCACAAGTAAGGTTAGTATAGTAAACAAGAAATTTTTTAAAATAAGTAGTTTTTATAGATCAAAATTAGAAATAATTTACTTATTGTCACGGTGAAAATGTACTTGCATAAACGTGTTTGGAAACAAAAATTACTTAACTTTTACTTGTATTTAAGCATACCCACACATGATCAATGCACTCGAGTAAATTTTAATACTTCACTAGCAGAAATCACGAGAATTCATGCATCAACCTGAATGAAATTCTACTACTCTTGCAGCCAGTAATGAGCAAAAATCACATCAATTAATAACCAACAAATTCAAATCTATAAATCTGAAAACATCAAACTTCAAATAAAGCAAGCAACGTCGAAATACTGAACCCTCACCTGAATAACTTCAACAATCGTGCGAGTAACAGCCGCAGCAGCCCTCTCAGTATAATGTCCCCGAGAAACAATCCGATCAAACAGTTCACCACCCTCACACAACTCCATCACTATATGAACTGCATTATCATCCTCATAAGTATCCTTTATGCTAACAATGTTCGGATGCTTAGGCAAATGCTTCATAATCTCAACCTCTCTCCTAACATCCTCAATATCCACACTAGTCCTCAGTTTGTTCTTCGATATCGATTTACAAGCAAACAGTTCACCACTAGATTTATCAGTGCATAAATATGTAACCCCGAATTCACCTCGCCCGAGCTCACGCCCCAACTCATAAAACTCCTTAATGTTATGGCCTGTTGGATTGTCCAATACATAGAATTTGAATCCACCGTCTGGTATAGTGAAATTACCGCCATGAACTGAAAAGGGATTTGGCTTATTCTTCTTTTTATTCTCATCAGACGTTTTTGGCGCTGCACAACAATTCCCCATTGATCAAACCTTAAAAAATTCGACCTCTACTGTAAATATTTCAGCCAAAAGCCAGTAATCCAAAAAATAGGGCTCAAACAGGGGCTAAATATGAGCACAAAACAGACGAAAACTCAAGACTTTGTCCCTTTTTTGGATCTTTCAGCTACTTGGGAGTCTTCGTAAAAGTACAAACGTTGTCAAAGACAATAAAAATCCAATCTTTGTGATGAAATAGTATAAAAACAACGAAAACAAAATTGAGCTATCTTCAATAATTAAAAAACTTCAGAACCCACCATGGAAATCTCTCTCTCAAAATTCAACTGAAATTCAGGTTTTCAAATAAAGGGGATTAAGGATGGATATACCAAGAAAACTATCAATTTTTTCAAGAGAATGAAAAGGTTATAGTATGCAAATTGACAAAAATGTGAGAACTTGGAGGAAAATCTACAATACCCATAAATTTTGGAAAACGGAGGAGAGGTTATTGATTTAAGAACACAAGGGTAGGCAAATTTCTTAATTACTTTCCAAGTATCTCCAGTTTTTCCCTCTCTCTAACAAAATATTTTAGTGTTCAAATTTGAAAAGGCGTCATGGACAAATAAGTCATTTCACATACAATTGTCCAAGTCAGAATGAGATTGTCGATTTTGGCGAGCTTCTAGAAGCCAGCAAATTTAAGGAGTCCAATGTATAGGCACCAGTTTTTAATTTTTCTCTTGAATGGTCAACGGTTGAGGTCTTTTTTGTCATTATAAATAATAAATAGCCGCGTTGGACTGCGCCAACTTTGCCTACTGATTAATATTTCTAATTTATGATAAATTTATTTAGCTCTAATTTATTCAAAATGCATTTTTTCTGTTTTATTATTCTTATACATTTTTTAATAAAATAATATTACATGTAAATTTAAAATTTTTTCATTCTTTTTAACTACACGTTTTTTAAAAAAAAAATTACTATTTTAAAATTCATTTTTCTCAAAAACACGTTATAATGGAGCCCAAATATGGGCATAGAGTCTTTTAGAGAAGAATTAATGACAATTTATAATTGGCTTTTAATGATTGGAAAATTTCTATGATATAAAATGTGATTGATTTTGTATTTTTCCTCGAGGTAAACCATGAATAAAAATATTTGTGTTCGGTTATTGTGTTACTAATTGAAGACCCTTATAAATAGAGACGAATTCAGAATCGAACTACAAGTCAAATTAATAAGTAGAAAAAAATAAGTCCGCCTTTGCTTATAAACAATGTTATAACTTATAAGAATTGGTTCAAAAACAAAAAATTAGGATTCGTTTGACATGACTTTTGAAAAGTTAAAAGTTGTTTTTAATACACAAAAATTATTTTTGAACGTTTTAAATAATTTTTTGAAAGTACTGGCCTAACTAAAAGAGTTTTTAGAAAAAGATGACTCAAAGCTCTTCTATAAACAAAAGCGTTTGCAATCTAATTGATTACATATGAAATATAATTTATATGTAAACTCGTTGGATATCAAAATTGGTCGATTCGTTCGAAAACCATGTAAATTTAGAATTGACTTACCAATTCAAATTTTTTTATTTTTTTTATTTTTTGTGAAGACTAATTCGACTTATGATCTTTACCCTTAACAAAAAATAAAAAATCTTGTGAAAGACACCTCTCTCAAATTGATACGTATCTTTTTCCTCCGTGTGATAAAATCATAGAAAATGAATTTGATATTACAAGGATAGCAATTTGGATGCTCCATTTAGCCATCGGGACAAACCCGGTGGGTTGAATTCGAATAGAAACGATTTCGATTATATTTTGTATGATTCTAAACAAAAGAAAAACACACACACACTTTTACAGTGTACTTAGGTACATGATTCTGGTTCTTTTAGATTGTAATGAACAAGAACATGAATTTCTAGGAATTTTTATAAATAATAAATTGCAAAGAAAGAGATCCCCTTTTGAGTCTTACATAATAGTGATTTCTATATCACTATATTTACGGGATGCAAAAATCATTATCTAATCGTATACCTAAAGTATGAAATTCTTTGAGTTTCTCCTGAAAAATCATAAGCTATAAGCCTTCAGAACGAACAGTGCCAAAACGTATTAGTACTAATGGAGCATAATGTATCGTGTATATAGTTGCATTATCCGCCACTGTTATTCAAACGCGAGTTTGTCAACAAGAAGCCAGAAAATCCTTGAGGTACATCTGGAATTAACTTTCACCTTGCCTTCTTTGCCATCTTCGGATTCTTGCACATTCAAATACTCTGGGGAGTAATTTCAACCAGCTCATCTTCTTGAACGTACTCTATGCAGTCGTCCAGGCTGTAATCCAGTGGGGTATCAAGAACCACTACATGAGCCAACCAAGAAATTAATCGATAATCAAGTGCATAAAAGCAAGAATTTTGCTAAGAAAAACAGTCCAAAAGCACAAATAAGTATTTGTCGCTTTCAGAGTTTCAGTTTCTCTGTAATATCGTCCACCAGGTTGGGTCGTTCCGTCTTTGTTGATAAGATATAAAGCAAACATAGTCATATATATTTCTTCGCCAGGGACCCTTTTATCGGGTTCATGAATTGTATTCGATGCTGAATAATTTAAACGAAAGACAAGCTACGATCCCATCTAATCATGTAAAAAATCTTCAACAATGTACCTGTTTGTTCTTTATTGGAACGGATATTTGTTGCACCTTTTTTCTTGCACACATTCAGGGACAAGTCACCAGGACGCTGATATATTCCTACTAGTTGACCTTTATAAACATTGACTCCAGGGCAAATGAACAACTGTCCTCTTCCTTGTGAACTCGAAAGCGCATAAGATGTAGTCGTTCCATCCTCAAAAGCAACCTTAAAAGATTTATACACCTAAAGACTATCTGAAAATGTAGTCAAAATCTCAATGAAACTTGTTTGCATTGAGGGTTAGAAAGTACCAGTGAACCCAGGTCGCGGGTACTTATATCACCAGCCCATGGTCCATATTCATCAATATCGTGTTAAGAACTGCTGTGCCTCTAGATGCTGTAAGAATGGAATTTCTCAATCCAAGGAGACCCCGGGTCGGAATCTTATATTTCACCAGAGTTGTTCCTTCCGACCTAATAGGTAAAAATAGGGGTAAGTTATTATGCTACAATTCATGATAGAAAAGGCAAAATAGTGGAGAAAGATAATTTATCAGCTCAAAATCTTGTAATGTGAGTCGAGGGATGAGCAAATAAACGAGACTTTTGAGAACATACATACATACAGATATGGACACACACATCGAGACGCTTATTGTTAGTATCAGAAGTTAAATCTAAATCAAGGAGGAGCATCCGAAGGCTGCTAACATGAAATTTGCAATGATAAGATTTTTCTAATGAAGAAAAATGGAATTCTATAATTTCTGAAACCATAGAAAGTCAATTATTGACTTCAGCAAAGTGAAACTTGAGGAATAAACTAGTAAAAATCACCATAACTACATAAACATTGACCAAAAAATCAAAAATAAAGCAATATAGGTAAAATCTAACCGAGATTCCTCTTTTTATTAGCTATTAAGCCAGAAAAGCAAGATTTTTCTGTTGGATATTATTGACAACAAGATACATTACAAAGCGTTCACATACCCAATACCTTGCATGTCAAACATTTGTCCGCGTCTTTTCCCCGGAAGTTCCACAACAGGCCCCATGTATTTATCGGGTACCTCGACAGTAGCAATCTGCAGAAACAACC